>RJWM01015513.1:0-47587 GCA_004363535.1 Dasyprocta punctata | reverse complement strand
TGTAGTTGATTTCTCTCCCCTCCCTTTTGTGGTGCTAACCATGAAACCCATGGCCTTCACACACTGGGCGAATGTTCCGTCACCGCGCCAAAGCCCAGCCCTAGCTGCTTCTCTCAAGGGGCTAAGAGTGTTAAAGGTCTTCTCCTGTGCTTCTTCACCATCCGTATTTTCTCTCCAGTGAAACGCCTTTTCATGTCTTTTGCCCACATATCAGGGCTGTTGTTACCGAGAGTTTAAAAATATTTTTTATTTATCTAATTAAATTAATTAATTTTGTCTTCGTGACACAGGGTCTCACTATGCAGTCAGGCTGGCCTTTTGCTCACACTGTGGCCCAGGCTGGTCTCAAACTCGCAATGATCCTCCTGCTTCAGCCTCCTGAGTGCTGGGACCATAGGTATGCACCATCATGCCTGTTTTAAAATATATTTTGAGCTGGGCGTGGTGGCGCACGCCTTTAATCCCTGCACTCAGGAGGCTGAGGTAGGAGGAGTGTTGTGAGTTCGAGGCTGGCCTGAGCTACACAGTGCGACCCTGCCTCAAAAAACCAGGGCTGGGAGTTTGGCTCAGTGGCTTAAGCGCCTGTCTGACAGGTGTGAGCTTGTGAGTTCAATCCCCGGTGCCGCAAAAAAAAAAAAAAAAAAAAAAAAAAGTATTTTAAATACTAACATTTTGTCCGTTATGATATAGGAAAACGATCTTGGTGGGAGACCTCCAAATAATATAGGAAAAATGATCTCAGACCTCCAAATGATGTGGGGGAATGAAACTCCCAACCTACTATACGCACGGCGTGAGTTTGTGTTCTCCAAAATCGAAGAATGAATTTTAGGAACAACCGAGGGTAAGAGCAGAAGATATTTATTGAGAGAAAGAAAGCTGTCTGAGGGACAGAAGGGGGCCCGAGTGGGTTGCCAAAGATTCTGTCATATTTAGGAACTTTTATAGAGTAAAACCATGACTGGGAAAACTGGGAACTCGCAAGGCAGATGGGCATAAGGTGGGACATAACCATGGTTAACCAATAAGATTAATTGCTCAGGTAGAATTGATTAAATCAAGGACAAATGGGGAGGTGAGTCACGAAGTAAGCGAGGGATGCTTAACAATAATGACTCTTCCTGTAAAAGGGTGGGATGCTGATTCCTGACTTCCTCAGGATGATATAGAACTATTTAGAATATTAGTCCTTAGCATATGGGTGTATTTGTTTTGCCTTTTGTCTTGATATCTGGCTAGCAGCAAGAGGTGTGGGTCTCTTCCAAGGTCACCAAGACCTCTGGTCCTCTGTGCTGGTTTTCTTGAGGGCCTGGTCCTGTCTGCCTATAATATTTCTGTCTAACTCAGTTGCCTGTAGCAGTTATATAGTTTGCAAACATCTCCACCCAGTCTGTAGTCATTTTTCCCCCTTTTTGTTGTTCTTTTTTTCTTTGAGACAGGGTGTCACTAATGTAGCCTGGTCTGGTTCTGAACTCATGATCCTCCTGCCTCAGCTTGCCCATTGATGGGATTATAGGTGTGCACCACCGCACTCAGTTTGTAATCATTTTACCTTATTTTACTATTTTGTTTTTTGAGACAGGCTGGCCTTGAACTCACAGCGGCCCACCTGTCTCAACCTCCCCCATGCTGGAGTTAGAGGCATGCACCACCAGGCCTGGCTTCACCCTCTCTTTAGTAAGATCTTTGAAAAGCCAGGGTACAGTATTCTGCGCTCCTGGTGGAGTCCAGGCTCCACCCTGCCTTTCTGGGTTCCAGCCCACAGTGAGACCCACCCGGGCTCCAGGACGCCTCAGCTTTCCAGGGGCTGGCAGGGCTGGAGGGCACAGCAGGGCACTGCCAGGGTTCGAGGGCACCACCTGGAGGCGCAGCGGATGAGGCGTCCGGAAGAGAGATGGTGGGTGGAAGCTTGCACAGAGCAGAAGGCGGAGGAAAAAGCCCGGCGCACGCCTTAAATCCTAGCACTCCCTAGGAGGCTGAAGCAGGCCACTCTCGCAAGTTCAAAGCCAGCCTGGGCTACATAATGAATTCAAGGCCAGTATGGACTACAAGGTGAGACCTTGTCTCACAACAAACAAACGAACGAATGAACGAACAAACAACCCAAAGCAAAAAAAACAAAAACAAAAACAAAAACAAAACAAAACAAAAAAAAGCGGAGGAAAAGCAGGAGAGAGGAAAGAGGAGAAGCTTTAGCCTGATGAAGGAGCGCCTGCTTTTTCCAGGGGTTTCTCTGAGGAGCTCAGCCAGCGGACCCAGGCGCGGCAGCGGAGCCGCGGGTCCCCCGCAGTCTCCTCCCTGCACGCCCCCCACCTCGGCTGCCTCGGGCCCTTCCGGAACCCGGCCCGGTGCGCTTCCTGGAAGGCAGCCCTGGCCCCGGGCCTGCCGGGCCGCCTTGCCACAGGACGGGGCTCCTCCGCGGTCCAGCGCGTCCGCCCCGCGCTCCGCCCCTGCACCGACCCTCCCGCGCGCCACGCTCTGTCCCACCTCCCCCGGGCCAACCAAATCTCCCAGCCGCTGCGGGAGGAGCAAGGGAGGAGGGCAAGAGAGGAGAAAAGCACGGCAAGATTTTTAATTTTGAGGATGAATCCAGTTTATCATTAAAATTTTTTTATTACAAGTGTATTCATGATTAGTCACCGAAGCACCCTCTTCCCCGTTTTTTAAAAACTGTGTTTTTGAAACAGGGTCTCACTATGTATCTGGATTTGAACTCACCGTGTAACCCAGGCTGGCCTCAAAATCATGATGATCCTCCTGCCTCAGCCTCCTAGGGAGGGCTGGTATCACAGGCCTGTGCCACCATGCCTGGCGATTTCCATTTTCTTAATGGCTAAAGATGTCGAACATTTTAAAAATGTACTTATTGGCCCTTTGTACTTCTTTTGAGAAGTATCCATTCAATTCATTTGCCGACTTACCGACTCGGCTACAGTATTTGAGTTTCTTGGTGTTAGGTTCTTTTGAGTTCTTTATGTAGTCTAGATACTAATAATCTGTTGGAAGGGTAAAAGTTTTCACTCATTCTGCAGGCTGTGTCTTCTCATTGTTGGCTGTTTTAATTTGATGTACTCCTGTATGTTAATTCTTTTATTTTCCAAATTCTTTCCAACTTTATTTTTTATATTCTGAAAGTTAAGCTTTTTTTCTTTTAAACATTACAGTAGTAAATATGATTTTATAAACTGTACTGTCCCCACACCCTACTGATACCATTTGTGAGATTAGGAAAAAAATGCCTTTTCTTTATACACTTGAAAATCACTGACCTATTCCTTAAGTCTACTAGTAACAGCCTCCCTCGCGAGTGCCCCTAGATCACAATGTAGATTTTAAAACAACTTTGTGTTGAATCACTTGCTAGCAAGAAAGAATTTACTGCAGCCACACCCATGCCATGTAATGTTGACCATCATTTCAAAATACTTCCTTGTAATATTAACTAGTGCGTTTTCTTCAGAAAAATTCTAAACCATGTGTACCGCCTAGATCTTCTCATGGTCCCACCCATAGTCTACACTGTCCCAATTCCCTGGATCGCTAACCCAGGGCTCATCATCCTTTTGGTCCTAGAACAAGACCCGGTCAGGGTTTCACGGATATAAATCCTCTTGAATGGAGTTGTCTCATTCACTGATGTTGGTGTCCTCCACTCCAAGTCCTCCTCTTCCTCTTCTCATTCATCTTCCTCCTCATCTTGGTCCTCTCCATCTCCCTCGCCTGTCAGCCTGGTAATGCACTCTTACCTCCCATATGTTAATTCTTGCTATTATTTCCGGTGGTATTGAAATCCTTCCTATTCAGGAAGCCTTTGCCTATGGTTTTAAATGCTTTCCCTACATCTCCTCTTAGCAGTTGCAAAGTTTCAGGTCTTATTCCCAGGTCTTTGATACATTTTGAATTGATTTTTTCTTTTTTGTCTTTTTGAGACAAGGTCTCACTATGCAATTCAGGCTGGCCTTGAGCTCGCGTGGTAGCCCAGGGTGGTCTCAGACTCGCAACAATCCTCCTGCCTCAGCCACCCCAGTGGCGGAATTACAGGTGTTCACCACCAGGCCTCGTTTTGAATTGTCTTTTGTACAGGTGTGGAGTTGGGTTTATTTTCAGTCTTGTACATAGGGCTATCCAGTTTTCTCAGTGCAATTTATTAAAGAAGCTCTTTCCTCAAATGCATGTTTTTGGCTCCTTTGGTAGCTGTGTGGCTTTGTTTCTGTGTGCTCTATTTTATTCCATTGTTCTGTGTGTCTGTTTGTGCCTGTACCATGCTGGTTTTGTTACTATGGCTTTATAGTGTAATCCCAATAGCCTCCAGCCTTGCTCTTCTTCCCTAGGCTATTTGGATCTTTTGTGTTTCCATGTGAATTTTAGGATTGGTTTTTCCAGTCCTGTGAAGAATATCATTGGAATTCTGACAGCCAGTGTGCTGAATATGTAGATTGCTTTCGGTAGTATGGTCATTTTAACTATGTTAATTCTGCCAGTCCATGAGCATGGGTGGTCTTCCCATCTTGTAGCATCTTTTTCAATTTTCTTTTTCCAGTATTCTACAATTTCCTTGTAGAGGCTTTGGTTAGGTTGATTTCTGGGTTCTGTTTATTAAGCTATCATCAATGAAATAGTTTTCTTCATTTCTTCCTCATCTAGTCCACTACAGGTGCATAGAAAAGCTGTTGATTGTTGAATGTTGACTTTGGATCCTTTTCTTTTGCTACTAAAATAATGAGCCGGGCTCTGTGTTGTGTACCTAGAATTCCAGTACTTGGGAAGCTCGGACAGGATCACCTGAGACCAGGACTTCAAGACCAGCCTGGCAGCACAGCAAGACCCCAATCTCTTTTTTTTTTTTTTTTTTTGCGGCACCGGGGATTGAACTCACAACCTCGCACTTGCCAGGGCAGGCCCTTAAGGCACTGAGCCAAACTCCCAGCCCTGGTTTTCTTTGAGGCAGGGTCGCACTATGTAGCTCAGGCCGGCCTTGTGCTCGCGTTGTAGCCCAAGCTGGCCTCGAACTCACAACGTTCCGCCTACCTCAGCCTCCCGAGTGCTGGGATTAAAGGCGTGCGCCACCACGCCCGGCTAAGACCCCAATCTCAAAACAGCTAAAATAAAATAAAAAGAATGAGGAAAGCAATGCCTCTTGCTGTGCGGATGGAGACAGGCTCTAGGTTCTTGTGTTAGCACAGGTGTAGTTTAAGATTCCTAATGGGAGCTGGGGGTGGTAGTGCACAACTGCAACCCCAGCACCCAGAGAGGCTGAGGCAAGAGGATCACAAATTGGAGTCCAGCGTGGTTAATTTACTTTGTGTGCAGCCACCCTGAATGCTGGGATTACATGTGTGTGTCTCACTATGCCCTATTTTCATGGTTTTGTGGAAGAATGTCTTCATCTTCCAGATGTGTAGGATGTATTTCAGAAGTATTAGGAGTGAAGAATCTGGCTCTGGGATTTGCAGGAGATTTAGAACAAAGACAGAACGAACAACAAAACTGTTGACAAATGGTAAATATGATAGGCATTTGGTATTCATTGTTTTATTCTTGCCAACTCTTGGTAATGATCCTCCTGCCTCAGCCTCCCAACTGAATTCTTGCAACTCTGCTGTAGGTTTAACATTTCCCTGAATAAAAAAGCTACTCTCATCTCAGGGCAGACCTAATACATTTGGGTGGAAGGACAGAGACCGCAGGCATTTGCATTTTAGATCTTCCCACTGATTTTTTTTTTTTCCTTTTTGAGACAGGATTTCACTATAACAGTTCAGGCTGACCTTGAACTCACTTTGTAGCCCAGGCTGGCTTTCAACTCACACCAACTCTCATGTCTCAGTTCCTATTGATTGTTTTGACACCCCCTTTATAATATTTTTTTTTTTTTTTTTTTTTTGGTATGGTGCTAGGAATCTAATCCAGAGCCTTGCGCATGCTAAGCATAGATTTAACCACTGAGCTAGCCTTTCCCCCTAGCTTTCATCCTTCGGTTTTAGTCTCCTGATTTGAAGGACAGCAATATTCTTTTACTTTAGTCTTTTTGTTTTAAGGGTAGAACTTACATAGTGGCGCATACCTGTAATCCCAGCACTCTGGAGGCTGAGGCAGGAGGATTGCTTTGAGTTCAAGGCCAGTGTGAACTATATGGTGACAGCCAGTTTCAAAAAGAAAGGGCAGGGACAGAAAAACTTATGTGTCATGGCTACACAATGGAATTAAATAACCTTAGAAAAATGGATTCAAAGGCAGTCCTTACACCATTCAACAGTTCCTTCCAATGTCCTTGGTTTTCCCCATTTCTTTTCTTATCTTTATCTTCATGCAAATGGTTTTAGGAATAACTGTGAAGAAAGTGGCAGTGGGTGCCAACTTCCAAGTCTTTTTCTTTTCTTTTTTTTTTCTTTTGCGGCACCGGCGATTGAACTCACAACCTCGTGCCTGTCACACAGGCGCATAAGCTGGTGAGCCAAACTCCCGGCCCGAGGTGCCACCTTCCAAATAGCTGCGGAGGAGGATGCTCTTTACCTTAGGTAGAATCTGTCCTCTGATTTCCACCAGCAACTGCATAACAAAGAGGCAAATCGCAGCAGTAAGCATCCCTACCCAGCCCCAGGCAATTCTTTTCAAATGTGTAAATTACAGGTGTAGAGAAAACAGGTATTATACCATGTTGACTAACTAGTAAATAATACTAGTAAGTAATAATTAGATCTAAAGCGTACCTTGAACAACTGTTTGTTTGTTTTTTTCCTTCCCTACCGTACTGACAACTGAAACCAGGGCCTTCACACTGAGCTACATCTCTGTCCTTTTTATTATTTCATTTTATTATTTATTTGTTTATTTATTTTTGGTACCTGAGATCGAACTCACACCCTCGCGCCTGCCAGGCAGGCGCTTAGGCCACTGGGCTAAAACCCTGGCCTTACTTTTTGAGACAGGGTCTCACTATGCAGTTCAGGCCAGCCTTGAACTCACTTTGCAGCCCAGACTGGTCTCAAACTCAAAACGATCCTCCTGTCTCAGCCTCCCGAGTGCTGGGATTAAAGGCGTGCGCCACCACGCCCGGCTAATAATTTTCAATGGATGACTTTTTGATGTAAAAATGTTTATAGCCAAATGTCTTCTCTAACATAGAAAATTACTTTGGTTCAGTAAGCAGACTTTATAGATTGGTCTTCTCAAGCAAGGACAAAATGTTTCCTTGGGTATCGGGGGATCGAACTCACAGGCTCGCACCTGCCAGACAGGCACTTAAGCTGCTGAACCAAACTCCCGGGCCTTCCTTGGGTATCTTGCACCGGGAATAGACTGTTTTAGAAGCCAACGCTTAAAAATACTCTTTAGTAAGGCACCTGCCTTGTTCCTAGCTGAAAACATGGAGCTTAAGCGGCTATGCAGTTTATTTAAGCAGCACGTGTTGTATTAGCCTGAATCTCAAGGAATCGACATCTCACATGGAAGGCAGTTAAAACTCAAGTCTTGAAACAAAAACCCACAGAGATCCGAATCCCAGCCTATCTGGTCCGAGAGGGGCGCTCAGTCCACTCCGCCACGAGCGCCCCCTGAAATTCCTGTTACCAGGACCATCAGTGGTCCCCGGCCTCCCCGCCGCTTGCACACTTTCCACTGATCCCGTCGGTCGCTCTCCGCAGCGGTCGGGTTAAAAGCCTTAGCACTATCTGGAAAAGAAACGAGGGCAGGCAGAGGCAACACGGGAAGAGCAGCCAGTCCCGAAGCTCCGGCAGTGACGCGGCGGGCGGGTTCCGGGGCGCGCGGGGCCGACATCTTCCCCGGCAGGGACGGGGTCACACCGCCGGGACTAAACAGCGGCGGGGCGGGAGGACGGTCCGAGTCCCCGCCAGCGCACAGCGCGGCTCCGTCGCCCGTCCCGCGCCCTGAGGAGCCAGTCCGCCCCGGAGCCGCGCGCCGCACGCTTCCGCCGCCCGCCTCTGCGTCAGAGACGCGGAAACCCCGTAGGAGCAGGACGGGCGGGCGGGGACGTGAGTCTGTTCACCGCTGCTGCAATATTCATCCGCCGCAGAGCAAAGAGTCCCAGGCCTCCTCCGGACCTCGAGATTGGCGGCGTCCCTAGCAATATGGAGAAAGTAAGAAATTTGAATATTTCTCGTCTACTCGCTTTGGGCTTTCATCTAGGGTAACGACCCCCGGAGTCCTAATTTTGTGGCCGACCGGAGGGCGACAAGAAAATTCCTCCGCGCGAAACGGGTTCCGGCCGCGAGCCTATAAAAAGCGGGCGGCGCGGTGCGGCTGTCTTTTCAGTCGGGCGCTGAGTGGTTCGTCGGATCATGTCTGGTGGTTCTGCGGATTATAACAGGTATGGCGCCCTTTCAGCGGGCGGTGTTGAGTGGGAAAGGTCACTTAACGCCTGGCGTTTTTGCGGGTGGCCTGGAGGTAAGGAGCTGAAGCTCCGCGGGCATTTCTAGGGCACAGTACTACTGTGTTTTTCGAGAAGCTTCCATTATGGGTTGGCTGCGGGGCGACTGGTCGAGGGAACTACAGCATTGTGGTGACGGGGTCTCTTCCAAAGGCGCTTGGGAACCCTGGCCCCCTTGCCCCCTCGGCGAGACACGGCGTCTCGTAAAGGGCCGTGGCGCAGCCCGTGTTAGGCGCGGTGCGGCCGGGGGCCGAGGCATGGTTTCCGGTCGGCGGCTCTGCTCGGGGCCATGCGCCGCGGCGGAGGGGGAGGTGGCCGGGAGCCGCCGGGACGGGCCGCGGGGGCGCCGGAGGGCGGTTGGCACCGCTTTGCCGGCCGCCTCGCCCGCGTCAATCACCCGGCTTGCGCAGAGTTGGGGGTGGAGCCCGGCGCGCGGCGTTCTCGCGAGAGCCTCGGCTCCCGAAACGGGAGCGGCCCCGCACAGGCCTGCGGGGAAGGGGCTGGTGGGTGGTGGGGCGCGTTTCCGGCGTCCGCAGCCCCGGGGGAGGCGCGCGGGGTCTCTTGTGCCCCGCAGCGCCGGCTTTGTTAGCTGTCAGCGCGAAGAGTGCACTGGTGGGGAGGAGTGATGTGACAAAGCGGGTCATAAAAGACGGCGCGCTTTAAAGGTGAGGGTCAGGTGGCTTGGGGAAGGGATGTTGCCTAACAGCGGTGTTCTTGTCAGCAGAGAACATGGAGGCCCAGAGGGAATGGACCCCGATGGTGTCATCGAGGTAAGAAAATGGGTGTGGAGTTTGGATGTGTGATAAGGTGGGTGCGTGGCATCCATATTTATTTTAGTGTCTTTGACTTACAGAGCAACTGGAATGAGATTGTTGATAACTTTGATGATATGAATTTAAAGGAGTCACTTCTTCGGGGCATCTATGCTTACGGTTTTGAGAAGCCTTCAGCTATTCAGCAAAGAGCTATTATTCCTTGTATCAAAGGTAAAAGGAAACCTGCTGGCACTTTTTAAGAAAGTGAATTCACTGTTCCACATAAGACTTTGGAGCATAAAAGGGAAATCAACCGCAGGGGGTCTATCTGCTAGCACCTCTCTGTATTCCTTAAAGTGAAATGATGGCAAATCATCTTTCGGGACTGACCTGAAATGAAGAGAATACTCTTGCTGATCGCTTAACTGGGCATAATTCATGTTCCAACTGGAATACATGGTGTGAAGTAGAAGTGACAATTTGATGTGGGATCAGTAAATATGTATCCTACTTTTTTTAGGATATGATGTGATTGCTCAAGCTCAGTCAGGTACTGGCAAGACAGCCACATTTGCTATTTCCATCCTGCAACAGTTGGAGATTGAGTTCAAGGAGACCCAAGCACTAGTATTGGCCCCCACCAGAGAACTGGCTCAACAGGTATTGATAGTGTAGTTGAAAAAAACTGCTTGCGTGTTGCATAGGTTTCAGGTTTCACAACTGTGAAGAAATTATAAAGCTTAGCATAACTTGGTCCTATCAGAGCCCCCCTTAATTTTTTGTGCATGCAGGGAGTATTTGTTCAAAGATAAGCAGGAGCTGGGTGTGTAGGTATGTTTTGTAGGTTGGTATGCTGCTGACATTTGAGAATCCAAAGTTTTTCTGTTCAGGGTGGAGGAGATATACCCACGTTTCAAGATTGAATGCAGTTGTGCAACATGAAAACTGCAGTGACATGTTAACCATTTGACTGTCTCAGTAGTTTGTGATGCATCTGTTGCATGCTATGTTTTCAAAGCTCACTGTTGTATTGGCTTTGAAGTAAACCTAATAAAGCAGTGGGCTTTATTAAGGTCCAGATTGGAATAACACTTAGCACTTTGTGGGAGGAAAAAACCCCAAATATTTGCCCTATTGTATTTACGGAACTTGTATTCATTAACAAATTATTACACAGTGAAGAATAATGTAGGGAATGGTACTAGGTGATTTCTGGGGCAGTAGGATCCCAAACATGATACCGCACAAGAAAACATTAAAGAATTGTAGCTTGAAACGGGTCAGTCTGTTTTAAGCTTGGAAGTAGTGTTGTGCTCTGCATGCTTAGAAGCTGTTGGCAGACCAGATATTTTGCCATTGTGTTTTGGAATTTAGTCAGTTTATTCTATAGGCTAATAATCACGGTATTTGGCTTTTAGATCCAGAAGGTAATTCTGGCACTTGGAGATTATATGGGAGCAACTTGCCACGCCTGCATCGGTGGAACAAATGTTCGAAATGAAATGCAAAAACTGCAGGCTGAAGCACCACATATTGTTGTTGGTACACCAGGGAGAGTATTTGATATGTTAAACAGAAGATACCTTTGTAAGTGTTTTAGAGTATTGTTTCTTACTGCTTTGTAATTGTCACATGTTGGGGAAACTAGAGATGATACAGTATCACTTCATTATTAACAGCTCCAAAATGGATCAAAATGTTTGTTTTGGATGAAGCAGATGAAATGTTGAGCCGAGGGTTTAAGGATCAAATCTATGAGATTTTCCAAAAACTAAATACAAGTATCCAGGTAAGTTTTATTTCATCCCCTCATAGTTACGGGGGTTTGGTTTTAATGCAGGTACAGTTACAATATAACTGAAGTGTTTTATTGTCGTTCCCCCTGCTTAAAGTATTTGATACATTACTATCTCTGTCTGACTGCATTCCATGGTAAGACAGAGACGCTTGGTCTCAAACATTTTTTTCTTGGCAGTCACTGAAAATTGTACTGTGTACTTGTGTGACAATATAATTATTGTCTCTAAGGTTGTGTTGCTTTCTGCCACAATGCCAACTGATGTGTTGGAAGTGACCAAAAAATTCATGAGAGATCCAATTCGGATTCTGGTGAAGAAAGAAGAATTGACCCTTGAAGGAATCAAACAGTTCTACATTAATGTTGAAAGAGAGGTAATTTGATTAGTTGTTAGGAATATAGACACTAGATTTTTACCTTCTTGTATAAGCACTGTGCTAAAATTGCAGAAACCAGGATCATGTCTTGGTTTTTGTAATAATGCTAGCAGAGTACACACAAGAAGAAAAGTAACTGCACTAGATCCTGAAGACTGGGGTGGACCTCTTTCTTAATGTCCAGTGTCCTTTGTCTTAAGGTTTGGTGCGATATGTCCTTAGGCAACTTTAACAGTGAACTCCTAATGAAAAATTAGACTGTCATTGACTGTTTACTTTTTCTTTGAAAATACCTAGGAATGGAAGTTGGATACACTTTGTGATTTGTATGAGACACTCACTATTACACAGGCTGTTATTTTTCTCAATACAAGGCGCAAGGTGGATTGGCTCACCGAGAAAATGCATGCCAGGGACTTCACAGTTTCTGCTCTGGTAAGAGGTTACTAGTAATGCTGATGAGAATATATATGTTCATTAAAGCAGGATTCAGACTACAACATGGCTGTTAAGTGCTGTGCTGTCGTTCCCCCTGCTCAAAATAAAGTTGTTTCTTAACTATACCTGTCTGCTATGCCTGTGTAGCAGCCAGGGACGCTTGGTCTCATACATGTTGAACCTAAAAGTTGACCTGACGGGTGATTCTTGAATTAACTTAGCTCATTTGTTTACATACAGCATGGTGACATGGATCAGAAGGAGAGAGATGTTATCATGAGGGAATTCCGATCAGGGTCAAGCCGTGTTCTGATTACTACTGACTTGTTGGTAAGTGGTGTGTTTTTTTTTTTCCTTTTTAAATCTACCAAAAGTTAATTTTGAAGGTAAGGTTTTTAATAACCTTTACCAATCTAGGCTGTTTGGGAGACTAAAAAAGACCACACTCCACAGTGAACTATGCCACTCAGTATAGTTCATTACTATTTTGTGGCTACATCATAAAGGTAATTCAGCTTTTTTATTGAATTAGAATTTTGAACATAACTCTTTGTATTTCAGGCTCGTGGGATTGATGTGCAACAAGTGTCTTTGGTTATAAACTATGATCTGCCTACCAATCGTGAAAATTACATTCACAGGTGAGGAGAGCATCTTGACCATTGTGTAGCTGGTGAAATTCATGTGTTTTCCTACGATGATTTGTAGGAAAGGTACAGTCAAATCAGGTGTAGAGTCTGTGAAGACTAGCAGTGTTTAGTAAGATGTAGTTAAGATTATACGTGGGATGACTGGCCAGAACAAAGTGGGAAAACTTGTAAATATGACCGCATTGTGCATACATACAGATCAGGTTGCTTGAGACCTTAAATTCTGAGTTTTATTGTTAGTGATGCTCTTGTGTCTGTGGTTTTTTTTGGTGATTCTTCTGTAGTTGGGATTTTTTTCTTGGTGTTGCCTGGTAGCATTTTGAGTGATCCCTGGTTTAGTCATAGTGGCTTTATCCCTAAATAAATTGGAATTGTACTTTGTTATATGATGTAAAAAAAGACTTTTTAAAAAATACAGGAGTCGATAGCAGCAGTTGATGACGAGATGGCGCTCAGAAGCGGCGTTGACGTAATTTAGGACGTGGAGTCATAAGCGAAACAGCACACTGTTTGAATAAAGAGCGAGTCGGTATTTATAATTTGTTTTTCTTTTGTCATGATTATTTGATATTTTAAGTTGTTCCAGCCCAGGCATTTTATGTTCGCATTTCTACTAGGGAGCATTAGGTGGTTTGTTGTCTGGTTTGTGTAGGAAGGTAGAGCTCTTTTGGAGGTGAACACGTTTGAGTAATTGAGTACAACGTGTGATACTGAGCAAAAAAAGCAGTGATAAGTTTGGGTCACCATACCAAATTTGTTTTCCCACTGGAAAAAATTTTTAAGTTTTAGAAAATAGTTAACCTTCAGCATTTGTATTTACAGTTTACAGTTCCAGAAGTGCGTCGAAATGGATTACATAACTTCTTTTGTTTTATCCCTGGTGTTTACATCTGTCCCAGGCTGACAACTGCTCTTGGCTGGCCCACTTTGGTATGGGCTTTAATTTCACTACCCCAAACACAGTACTGTCATCTGCTTTATAGTAATGCTCAAGACGCCTGATAAAATCTCGTTTGCATCCAGACAAGCCTTTGAATCCTTTTGGCACTAACTGCAAAGGAGTATTTTTTCCCTCTACATACCGATGTAGCCGCTAGTGCTCCAATTAGAAGCACGAACTATAACCTTTAAGTAAACTGCAGCTGATGGTTAACAAGTGGATCCTCATGTTCAGTAGTTCATGAAAAGTAGTTGAGAAGTAACATTCTGATTGTTGTTTTCTTTCTTTCTCTTACACAGAATTGGCAGAGGGGGTCGATTTGGGAGGAAAGGTGTGGCTATAAACTTTGTTACTGAAGAAGACAAGAGGATTCTTCGTGACATTGAGACTTTCTACAATACTACAGTGGAGGAAATGCCCATGAATGTGGCTGACCTTATTTAATTCCTGGGATGAGATAGTTTTGAATGCAGTGCTCGCTGTTGCTGAATAGGCAATCACAACGTGCATTGTGCTTCTTTGGGAATTTTTGAATCTTGTCTCAATGCTCATAACGGATCAGAAATACAGATTTTGATAGCAAAGCGACATTAGTCGTGAGCTCTTGTGAGGAAAGTCGTTGGCTTTATCCTCTTTATAGAGTTAGACTGTTGGGGTGGGTATAAAAAAGATGGGGTCTGTAAAATCTTTCTTTCTTAGAAATTTATTTCCTAGTTCTGTAGAAATGGTTGTATTAGATGTTCTCTATCATTTAATAATATACTTGTGGACTAAAAGATATAAGTGCTGTATAAAGTCAGCCAATTATGTTAAACTAGCATATCTGCCTTTATTGTGTTTGTCTTTAGCCTGAATAGAAAGGCCTTTAAAATTGATTTTTTTAAGAAAGCATTTGAATGCATTTTGTTTTGGTATTGTATTTATTCAATAAAGTATTTAATTAGTGCTAAGTGTGAACTGGACCCTGTTGCTAAGCCCCAGCAAGCAATCATATTCTAGGTAGGGTTAAACCCCCAGTAAAATTGCCATATTGCACATGTCTTAATGAAGTTTGAATGTTAAATAAATTGTATATTCACTTTAAAGGTGGTTTGGTCATTTATTTTCATGTTTGTATAAGCATTTTTGTGAGCATGTATCCAGTTCTGGCTAACAGTTCTGCGTTAATTGCTGCATCAGAGTTGCACAAAGGCTGATCAATTGCAGGTGTTCATCAGCACCATCTGATAAGCATTTATCAACTTCCTAGAAGAAAATACATTAAAGTTAGTACACTTCCAGCCACACTTAAAAACCACACACGGTCCAGTGTCTACTTACGGCAAGTTTTTCCGTAATAATGGACTTCTGTTTATCAGAAAGGTTATCATTCTCTACAATTGCATCATGTAGCTGATTGACAAGCTGAGTTGCTGCATGACCCTCATTTATCAAGTCCTGTAAAGGAAAAAAGTGACTACAAAGGTCCCCCTCTACACCCCCCCACCCCATTTAGTGTAAGTATGACTACTGTCAGTACCTTTACTGCAGCTTCTAGTTTGTCAAAAGAGCCACTCTGACATGCAGCAAATATTCCATCAATAGTCTCAGCCGGTATTACCTAAAAGGAAAGTTTTTTGGGGGGTGTGGAGGCAATTTGATGATAACCGTACTTCTATAAAACAACAGAACTAGTCAAATACTTGCCCTTCTGGCCTTTAGTGTATCTTTCCTTAAGTAGCTTCTCTAATGAGATTGGTTTGAAGTCTACCCAGAAAACTTAATCCCAGTTAAAAAAAACCTGCCCAAGAAACCAGTTATGAATGTGGTACTTCAGAGTTTTGATGTGAGAATCCTGTGAATTATAGACACGTTCTGTTTGTACAGCTGGCTCTAAACATGGCTTCACCATGAACAAAAAGCATCTTATCGTAAACACAGATTTTTGTCATTTTCTAAACTGGAGTCATTACCATTCATAATACATAGATGTAACATATACAGCAAACAAGGTGTAGCACATTATTCTAAAGCTGATAAAGCTGAAGAATCATCCAGTCAGGCAATTTACCACAGGCCCGTCTCAAAAAAGCTGCGGGTAAGCTGTGTGTGAAGTGCCTGGATTTGGTCTTTATGCAAACACATCGTTTTGCATAAAGAATTTCTGTCAGTGGCCTATGGATACCAAGGGATGTGTCCTTTTTGCAAAAAGACTTCATGCAGATGAACACTATAGTTACTGAAAATTAACTGCTGCAACTGGCTTTTTAAACTGTAAGATGTTTATTACATGTCTGATACCCTGAAAGCCAATATTGATCTCTTCCTCTCCCTGTAGTATTGATAACTCCGGTGGTTTACTACACTTTTTCTTGTTGTTGGTACCGGGGATCGAACTCACGACCTTGTGCTTACCAAGCAAGCACTTGAACCGCCGAGCTAAATCCCCAGCTGTACACTTTCTTGCATAGTCTTTTGCATATAATTTTCTAAAAGCCACAAACATGTCAACTAGAATTTGAAAATACCTAGCATTCTTACCCCAGCAATGTCTGTGATCACTTTTTCCATGACTTCCTTTCCACCTGTTAATCGAGTAGCACTTTGAAGAAATGTAATGGCTTTCCTTAGGTCTCCTTCCGACACTTTAACAAGATACGCTATTCCCTGAAGAGAGAATTGTTTTTAATGTCATCACCAGTTAATCTTCTGACTTTGAAGTAAAGTACTATGTTTTAGTCTAGAATTGGGAAAAAAATACTTGTTTCTAGGGGAGTATCAATTGTATGGTGGTAGAAATTGATCAAGACAGCATCTGTCCAATGGAATAGAGATGTCTCTGAAAACTGGCAGAGATGGAAAGATCTTCCATACTTGGACTATTTTCTGGACCATACACCAATCAAAGAAAGTTCAGGTTATGGTTAAATTCTATGATGAATAAGGTTCATACATTTTCTAATACTTGGGCTGCTAGTTATGAGACTACAAACTTGTCACTATGCAAGGGTTTACTGCAGAATTAACATATGTATGAGATCTGCCAGTCTGAGGTCTCTGAAATACTAGGTAAGCTAGCTTAAATATTTCTAAAAGTAACAGTAGCTCAACCTTGCATTCCTGGACATTCCAACTGTTGCTCATTCAGCATAGCTCCATATGGCGTCATCAAAGTAGCTCAGAATTACCTCATTGCTAATTTTGACATTTTCCTTCTCAGCAATGTCTAATAACCGCTGCTGCTGAATTTTATCTGAGAGAGGCTTGAAGCGGAACTTTGAACATCTAGAGGTCAATGGTTCAATTATTCTGTAAAAGATCAGAAAAAAAACCATGTTGGTGTCTTAAGAATTTTCCAGACTTACTTTAATCAAGAATGAGATTTGATGAAGAAATTAATGCAGTACTGAAATTTTTTCTCCCCCTATGGGTTTTTATCAAAAATAGGCTGTCTGATAGTAAATATTCAAAACAGGAAAGAGAACTTGGAATGTTCTTAACACAAATGTTTTTGAGGGGAAAGGTAGCCAACTGATCTAATTATTATAACACTGTACAGATGTATAGAAATGTTACATGGTACTCCAGAAATAGGTACTATGTATCCGTCAAAAAAGCTGCCCAGTCTCCAGGGCCAGGGCAGTATACATACCGACTGACATAGTTACAGATGAGGCAGAATCGTGTGGTTTTAGACTCCTTCTCCATGGTGCGTCTTAGAGCTGCCTGAGCAGCCGAGGTCATAGAGTCCGCTTCATCCAAAATCACAATCTTAAATGGAGGACATGGCTTCCCACTAGCTCAGAGAAACATAAGCGTTGAGTGTTAACATGTATAGTTTTAAACAGCTTTGGTGAGATACAATACTCTACAATTCATTTAAAGTGTATACAGTTCAATAATCTTCATGGCAATTCCTCACCATTCATAGAGGTTTTGTTTCAAGAATCCCAGAGGATGCCTGAAACCACACAGTATCAAACCTTACATACACTGTTTTTCCCCTAGGGATATGTACCTATTAGTGTTATTGTTTTCCCCTTCCTTCCCTCTCTCCCTCCCTCTGTCCCTTCCTTCCTTCACAGTACTGGGGAGTGAACCCAGGGCCTTCACACTGAAGCACATCCCCAGCTCTTTTTTATTTTTGAGACAGGGTCTTAATAAATTGTAGCAGAGCTTGAACTTGTTGTGATCCTCTTGCCTCAGGCTCCCAGAATGTTGGGACTGCAGGCGTATCTCACCATGCCCAGCACCTAGGATAGTTAAATTTATAAATTAAGACACTGGAAGAGATTAAAATCAAACAGTTGTAATAACGTAATAAAATTGACAAGATTTCTACTCCTGTGTTTTGCAGCTACTGTTCGGTAAAACAAGGGTTACTGGAGCATGAGCACCGTGCCACACGATCTGAGCACTGAGATGTGGCTGGGAAGTGACCCGCGTGATGACTGCATGCACAGCACGGACATGCTAGACATACTAAGCCACTACGTGCAGCAGCATGCGATATAAAATGAAGGAACTGTTAATTCCTGGAATTTTCCATTTCATATTCTTGGACCACAGTTGACCATGGGTGCCGAAACTACGGAAGGTGAAACAGCGGGTGAGGGTGGTCTGCCTTACTCAAGGATTGTGCAACCATCACCACAGTCTAATTTTAGAACATTTTCATCACTCCAGAAAGAAACTTCCTGCCCATTATGAGTCACTTCTCCCCCTTAATTCTCCCAGCTCTCAGCAATCAATAGTCTACTTTCTTTCTTTCTTTCTTTTTTTTTTTTTTTGCGGCACCGGGGATTGAACTCACAGCCTCACGCCTGCCAGGGCAGGCGCTTAAGCCACTGAGCCAAACTCCCAGCCCTGGTTTTTTGAGGCACGGTCGCACTATGTAGCTCAGGTCGGCCTTGCGCTCGCGTTGTAGCCCAAGCCGGCCTCAAACTCACAATGCTCCACCTACCTCAGCCTCCCAAGTGCTGGGATTAAAGGCATGCGCCACCACGCCCGGCTAATAGTCTACTTTCTATCTCCAGGTTTCCCTATCCTGAACATTTCATAAAAGTGGAATTTGTAACGCATGGTCTTCTGTGGCTGCTCTCTTTTCTCTCTCCCCCTCCCTCCTTCCCTCTCTCTCGTTTGTGTGTTTTTCAGACAGGGTCTCACTGCATAGCCCAGGCTGGCCTCAAAGTCACAGTGACCCTCCTGCCTCAGTCTCCCAGGTGCTGGGATTACAGGTGTACACCACCATGTCTGGCTGATTTAGCATGTTTTCAAGGTTTATTTATGTTGTAGCATGTGTCACTGCCTCAGTCTTTTTCACTGCTAAATCTCATGGAAAATGGGCTGTGTGTGGTGACACATGCCTGTAATTCTAGCACTCTCAGAGGTTGACACAGGAGAATTGAAAGTTTGAGGCCAACCTGGGTAACTCCTGACTTAATGAGATCTGACTTATTTGAGATCCTGTCTCAAAATAAAAAAAGGGCTGGAGATGTAGCTCTGGGAAGATCCTTGGTTCAATCTAGAACCAAACAAACAAACAAAAAGGCAAATGGATATAATTTTATCAAATTTTATTCATCTATTTTACTGTTATACACTTGGGCTTTTCCATGTTTTGGCTACTAGAAATGCTATGAATTGTGTTTTTGTTTTTGAGAAGTTTTACATTTTCGTTTGTTATTAGTACATTTCCACGAACAACTTCTTAACTTTTACAGGAACTATCAAACTTATGCTTTAAGAGATAGCATTATTTTCCATTCTATCCAGCAATGGATTATTATGGTTTCTCCACACCCGTGCCAATACTCACTCATTTTCTTTTTGATTTTAGCCATGCAAGTGGGTATAAAGTAGTATCTCATCATGATTTTGATATTTATTTTCCTAATGATTAATAATGTCAATGAGCATTTTTTATGTGCTTATAGGCATATATATATATATTTTTTTTTTTTTTGGGTGGTTTTAGTGATTAAACTTATCCAGTTTAGATGACAGCATATAAGGTACCCCAACTATGAAATATACACTAAATCTTAAGGTATCCAACAGAAAGGGAGGCAACATTCCCCCCTAACAGTAGTGCAAAAATAAAATTTTTTATTATGAATACATACTACCAAACTATCAAATTTGATCAAAACCTATTCCTTAGACAAAATACCAGTAAGAACCTCTAACAAAATACAACTTGTTATTATAAAAGTCATCTCTGGGCTTAAATAACTTGGAAACAATATGATCTAATCATAAGAAAGGGGTTGAAAATTTACAACCCCCCCCGAAAGAAGAAAATTTGGCAGAAGCATGTACTGTCTTAGTTCATTTTGTGTTACTACAACAGTATACCTGAGGACTGGATGAATGAAAAAAATAAGTATTTCTCACAGTTCTGAAGGATCAGGAGTCTGAGAGTGAGGGGCTGCATCTCGCAAAGGCCTCTGGTCCTAACACGGCAGAAGGTATCACATGGCAAGATAGAGCAAGTGTGTTGACTAGGCCTGTCTTCCTTGTATAAAGCCACTAAGGCCATCGGGGGACACATTCTCATCACCTCTTCTAAACTAAGTATCTCCCAAAGGTCCCACCTCCAAATACTGTTAGCGTATGGATCTGAGGATTGTTCCAGCACATGAGCTTTTGGGGGATACATTCAAACCACAACCCATAATGTCATTCTATGGAGAAGCAAAGGGACGTTTACTTACTCTGAACGACTTCCTGATACAGCTAACTGAGCAAAATTTTTCACTTTCTCTCGAACTACTTGTATTCCACGTTCATCGGATGCATTTAACTCAAGAACTCTTGATCGAAACAGCTCAGGCCTATTTAAAAATGAAACAAATATGAAATATAAAGCATACAAGTAACCCAGGCCTAACTCATATTTTAAGATTCATACACTTTAGTTTAAAATCCACCGAACAAACAGATATGAGGCATACAATAATTTCTTATTTTCTTTTGCAAAGTCATGCAATTAACATTTTGGTTCTTTCCCATGCATTAGAAAATGTATATTATAAAGCATATGAAATTTTATGACAATTTTCCACTTACTTTCCAATAATCACCTTGCGCTTGCCAGGCAGGCGCTCATGCCATGATTTTTTAAAATTTACTTAACATTCTTCAAATGTTAGACATCTAGTTTTGAATATGTAACAACTCAGCACACATTGAGCTAGTTCCATAGAGTGGATAGCCATAGGGGAAATCACTGCATTAAACACGAGCAGTTGTTTTTTCTTTTTCGCAGCGCAGGGGGATCAAACCAAGGGCCTTGCTCACGGCAGGCAAGAGCTGTACCACTGAGCTACGTCCCCCAACAAGAAAAATTTTTAAAGTTTTTTTTTTTAAGTTAAATTACCAAAAGTAGTATGAATTCACTGTAATCTGAGAAATCAAAAGAAAATAAAAATAGCCAGCATGCCCTGTCAAACCAGTTTTGAAACTTCCTTTAATCTTTTTACACATGGACACACACGCTTAAAAGATGGGCTGGGGTATAGAGTGCTACAGTGCATGTTTAGCCGTGGGATTAATGTATAGCACCAAAAAAAAAAAAACAAAAACAAAAACAAAAAAAACCAAAAAAGACCCCCCACACACAAACCTATTGATTTAATGATTTGGTCATACACTTATTTTCCTAATTAGCATTATATCATATCTTAAACATTCTTTTTTTTTTTCCAGTACTGGGGATTGAACTCACAACCTCGCGCCTGCCAGGGCAGGTGCTTAAGTCACTGAGCCAAACTCCCAGCCCTGGTTTTTTGAGGCAGGGTCGCACTGTGTAGCTCAGGCCGGCCTTGTGCTCGCGTTGTAGCCCAGGCCGGCCTCGAACTCACAACGCTCCTCCTACCTCAGTCTCCTGAGTGCTGGGATTAAAGGCGTGCGCCACCACGCCCGGCTATCTTAAACATTCTTCCACAGGAGTGAACAGGAAGCTTCGTGCACATATGTTCTATCTGAAACCACAATTACAACTAAAAATGAAATTCACACGTTTTTTTTTTTTATTAAGGACAAATATTATTTTATAAGGAATATATAAAAAGTTATATACTCTGGACTTACTCCAGAATACATATGACAATAATGAAGGATTTAACACTTTCATGAATGACTACATTGCTAAATTAGTTCAGCTTAAATGCAAGTTGTGCAATAATCAAAAAAGCCTTGAGGAATAAAAGTTGCCGTCTTGATAGAGACTGACAGCAGCTTCTCTTGTCTCCCTTTACATTTTGATATAACTAAAAATCCTGACACATCTGGTGGTTTTAGAGGAATTAATTGTTTTCATATTTAGGATTTGAGATGTCTGATTAAATCCAAGCGAGCCTTTGTTATGCTGGTGCGTGTTACATTATCAGACCCAGGCCACTATACAACTGACCCTAGAACAGCACAGGGGTTAAGGATGTATGCAAATACCCCTCATAGCCAAAAGCCCAACAGTTAACTTCTGACTTCCTAAAAAGCCTGTGGTTGACCTGAAGTCTTAGCGTTAATAGTCAACATATATTTTGATTTTATAAGTACTACATACAGCAGGTGAGAACTTTGAGATTATGCTTTTTTTTTTTGGTACCAGGGATCCAACTCATGACCTCGCGCTTGCCAGGCAGGCGCTTGTGCCGCAGAGCTAAATCCCCCGGCCTGAGATTATGTTTTAAAGAGATACATAGTCTACTGGAAAGACAAACTTCTCAAGACTGCTTATAAGATGATTAGCATCTTTTTTTTTTTCGAGGAGGGGTGGTACTGGCGATTTGAACCCAGGGACTCTGCACTAAACTTTCCCAGACCGTTTTAAAAATTTTTGTGAAACAGTGTTTCACTAACCTGCTAAATCAGGCTGAGTTTGAACTTGTGACCCTTCTGCTTCATCCTCCCAGAGTGCTGGGATTATAAGCACGAGCCACCACACTCTACTTCAATGTATCATAAGCAATCCTATAACATTAGAACTCAGTTCAATAGCAACGGGGTTGACTATGACATTATTGTAACAGTATGGCATGTACTACAGTTCATTTAATGCAGTGATGATTAAATACTACATCTTTACATTTGTTTATATTTCTCTTGACTGGATGACATCATGTATGGTTTGTGATTTAAAAAAAATAATGTGTACCTGTTTGGAGTACATGATGTTTATGTTCATTCCAGGGAGTGGATACCTGTACTGAATGTATTTTGCTTCTTTTTATTCCTCTTCCCCTCCCACCACTTCCTTCTTTCTGTTTTTAGATCCTCTTTCCCTATTTTTAGCTCATGCCTATGACATACACAGACTGTATTCATTGAGGGTAATGAGAACATGTACATGATGCATCTTACATCTTTTTACATCCCCTTTTATTCCCCCACCTCCCTGCCCTCAGACTCTTGGTCCTCTTCCCATTTGCAAAAGATCTGCCTGCTTCCCTTTATCAGTCTTTTATTTCGCTCTTCGTTTGTACTATGGATTACTCGAATGAGAGAAATTAAATGGTATTTGTGTCTGATGTGTTTCACTTAATGTTATGTTTTCAAGGTGTCTCCATTTTCCTACAAATGTCCCAAACTTAGCCTTCATTTTACCTTAGTATTCCATTTTGTATAGATACTACATTTTCTTTATCCGTTCTTCTGTTGATTGACATATAAGCATCTTCTTACATTTATTTAGCTATAATAAATTGTGGTGCTATAAACATTGATATGCATGTATCTAGGGAATATGATGCCTTTAGTGCTTTTAGAAAGATACCTAGATGGAGAATAGGTAGGTCAAATAGAATTTTTTTTTTCTTTTTTCTGCAGTACCAGGGATTGAACTCACAACCTCACGCCTGTCAGACAGGTGCTTATGTCAATGAGCCAAACTCCCAGCCCTAGTTTTTTGAGGCAGGGTCATACTATGTAGCTCAGGCTGGTCTTGTGCTCGCGTTGTAGCCCAGGCCGGCCTTGAACTCACAACGCTCCGCCTACCTCAGCCTCCTGAGTGCTGGGGTTAAAGGCGTGTGCCACCACGCCCGGCAGCTATATGACTTTTAATTCTAGGGCTTCTGCAGAATAACTTGTTAAGCCAAGACAGTTGGTCTAGGAAGAGGAGTCTTCAAGGCTGTCACAGGGAGGCTTTTCTGGTGAACTTGGAATGATACTGAGCAACCAACAGCCCTGCTCACCCTCAGAGACCTGAGAGCAAGGAACTGGCTGAGCCACTCAAGGCAGGAACTAGGAGTCCAGAGCAGAAGGAACGCAAGATATTACAGTGTCACTAGCTGTCACAGATGTGACCACAGAGCCACAGTGACTCATAAAGAGGATGATGACACTACAGTGTGACTGGAGATCAGACAGATCCTCTGGCTCCAAAATCAATATGAAGATGTTAGAGAAAGTGACAAGAATAAATAGAAATCACAAGTTCCCTAAATTGTAGTATATTCAAACATTTGAGCGAGGTTCAGAATGAAGGGTACAAAAGATGTAGGAAACTAATTTACTTGAGAGAAGAGGATGAAATGGGTCCATGCAGTTAACATCACATAAAAATGAACCTAATGACCCCAAGGAAAAAAAATCAAATGCACATTTTTGTTTTGTTGCGTTTAGCTTTGGGGAATCAATCCTAGGGCCTGCACCATACTAGGCAGGCACTGTAACATGGAGCTATATTCCCAGTCACAAACACACACTGTCAGAGGAAAAACAGTTGTACTGAAGATGTGTGGAGTTAAGAGAGACTAACTCAATGAACTCGACTTACCCAAAGAGTTCTCGAGCTGCTGCCAAAATAGTAGATGTCTTTCCCGTTCCAGGTGGCCCATAAAACAAGAGGTTGGGGAGCTGTAGAGATTAAATTTTAGGTTTTATAAATCATGTGCTGGCACAAATAGATGAAAGCGATGATTGCAAATGTCTGTACAGCAGTGCAATTACTTCCCCCGGAGACAGCATGTACGTGCCTATGTATACCGCGTTCTTAATGTAAGTGGTACCACAGCACTAATAGCTCCAAATACTGACTTTTCACGTACTATCATTTTTTTCCCTAAAATATCTTTCTAATCTCTTAAATGGAATCAATATTTATGTTTACTCCCTAGTTGATGTACCGATTTCAAAGCAGGAGTTAGAAACATTTTATTTTTGAAGGAAATCTCTGGCTTCTGATTCTTTTGCTCAAATTGGGTGAGACTATTTTATATAAAGATGTCAAATGCTTCAAAGGAAAGACAGAACAAAAGAGTAATGGGATTTGGTCAACACTAAGGAAAAAGGACTGAGAAAACCCAAGAGCTTTGCGTGAGCTAAAGCTCTAAGAATGGAAATATTAACAAACAAAACAAAACAAAACCATATACAACTCTGAGCACCTATTAAGTGCCAGGCACTACTCAACATCATGGTTATGGATCCTGTAAGGATGCCTGCAAGTATTATGGAGAACTTATCTGAAAAATGAAGGATAAGATTAAATAACTAGGGCCGGAGATACAGCTCAGTGGCAAAGCGCCTGCCTAGCAAGCACAAGGTCCTGATACCAAAAAAAAAAAAAAAAAAAAAAAAAAAAAAAAAAAAAAAAAAAAAAAAAAAAAAAAAAAAAACGATTAAATAACTAGGTATCACCTTTTATACCTCCTAGCTAGCTAGCATCTTATCAAACAGACAGATGATTTGCACTGAGGACAAATAAACATACAATTCTAATGAGCTCTGTTATGAAACCATACGATCTTCAGTACTATATCTCTTCAGATAGGGGAATTGCAGCACACAGGAAACTAGGCAATAGTTTATTTGCTTTCATTCTCGCATCGCCTCCCCTTTCTTGTTCATTCATTCTCTACCATATCAGCTACTGAAAATTAATCACTTGTTTCACATCCCACTGAGGAAAAAAAAAAAAGCAAACAAACCAAATGCACCAAGACCTGCATGGACTTCCGTGACCTGCCCACTACCTTCTTCACCTTCCTGGCTGTACTCACAGCGGCCTCCAAGGCCTAAGCACTTTCTGGCCTGCACGTAGCTTAGTCTCTTGATCGTAGTCCGACCTCCCTGTTTCTGCCTGGCCAACTCATAACGCACTGCAAGCTGTAAGCTTTCCCTGACCAGCCTGTCTAAAGTGGGCCTCCTCTCTTATTTACTCATTAGTTTTTGCTGCATTCATTTGTTTGCATTGATTTATTATTATTATTTATTTAACTGTTGGGTTTAGCTGTAATATATCTGCCTACTTCACTAGATGGTTCCCTTTTATAGGCCAAGAACCTTATTTGCTCCATTCACATCTGCATCTCAGCATTTACTGTAGTACTCAGGATTTGCCAAATTAATGAATCAACATACAGACAAGTACATAGATTCGAAGACTGTTAACTGTTACAAAGGTAACATGAAGCCTAAAATATAAACTTGTAGGCTACATGAAGCAAGCAAAGCCAGGCATGATACCTGTAAGCCCAGCACTTGGGAGGCTGAGGCAGGAGGACAGTTGCAAGTTCCAGACCAGCCTGGACTACAAAGTGAGCTCAAGGCCAGCCTGAAATGCAGAGAGACCTGTCTCGAAAAGAAAAGAAAAGAAAAGAAAAGAAAAGAAAAGAAAAGAAAAGAAAAGAAAAGAAAAAAAGCAAGCAAGCAAATGCCTCTTAGGCTTCTCACTAAGGTTTTAACTATTATTTTGATGTGTGTGTACCTTAACATCTGTAATGATACATCCAGATAACTACTGCAAACCACAATTTAAATTCTTCTTCTTCTTTTTTTTTTTTTTTGGCGGCACCAGGGATTGAACTCACAACCTTGCACCTGTCAGACAGGTGCTTAAGTCACTGAGCCAAACACCTGGCCCTGATTTTTTGAGGCAGGGTCGCACTGTGTAGCTCAGGCTGGCCTTGCGCTCGTGTTGTAGCCCAAGGCAGCCTCGAACTCACAACGCTCCTCCTACCTCAGCCTCCCAAGTGCTGGGATTAAAGGCGTGCGCCACCACGCCCGGCTACAATTTAAATTCTTTAAAATAAAGCTGGGTGTGATGATATATACCTGCAATTTCAGTACTCTAGGATGTTGAGGTTCCAGTAATGGAAAAACAAAACAAATAAAAAAAAGTGGATCATGCTTTCACTATATTTGCCTAAAGAGTTGAAAATACTAGTAATTAAATTGAATCTTGTCTTGCAATCTGTTTAAATATTATTGTGCAACTAAAATTTCATTTTTAGAAAATTAGAAAGCAAAACGAGTATTTGAATCAAAACAAATACTGGTAAACACAAAGATTTTAAAGTTTCACAGCTATAACTTCTTTCAAAATACTTACTATACAACTTAAACATTCCTAACCTGGAATTCCAAAATCTGAAATGCTCCAAAATCCAAACTATTTTGAGGGCCAACATGATGTCACAGTGTTTAATTACCTTGAACCCATTATTTTTTCACTGTACTAATAAAAGCTATATTTCTTATTGTTAGTATATGAGTGCGTGAAAAAATACAGGAAGTCACTGCTAACTGGGAGTGTCTAACGGAGGACTGACGGGACGCCAAGCAACCACAACTCAGCTCCGGGGTGGCTGAGATACTGATGCCTTTGCTTCCTGTGAATTTGATATACGTAGACTTTCATATACAAAAGTGTTAAAGCATTATCTAAAATTCCTTTCAGGGTGTGAGTATCCGATATCTTATGTGTACACAAATGTGGTTTGGACCGATCTGAAAATGTCTTTCCAAGGCCTGTAATGTATGTCTCCACGCTGGCCTGTGGCCTACAGGGAAGTGGCAGACTCCTAAGAGGAGGGCCTAGTGGAAGAGGTCAGGTGGTCGGGGGATGCCCTGGCAGGGGACCCTGGGACTCTGGCCCCTTCCTGTCTCTTTTGGCCTCCCAGCCACCACACAGGGAGCAGCTCCCTGCCACGAGGCACTGCCTCACCACAGGCCTGCAAACAGCAGAGCCACGCAACCAAGCACTGAAACCTAGAGCCAAAATAAATCTTCCTTTTGTTTTAAATCTTCAGTTTAAAACTTACATCAGATATTTTGTCACAATGATGGAAAGCTGATTAATGTATCAGAAAAAACAAAAAAATCCCCAATCCTAACACTTCTGGAGCATTTGGATAAGAGGAGGGATATTTAACCTGTACTATAATTGCAGGAAGAGAATAGCAGCAGCAAAAACAAAAACCTACAGAACTTCTAATTAAAAGCAACCAGTTTTAATAAAATAAGTCTTGACCATAAAACAAAAAAAAACCCACATCCTTTTTTTTTTTTGTACCCAGGAACAATAAACTTGTGACCTCGTGCTTGACAGGCAGGCGCTTGTGCCACTGAGCTAAATCCCCGGCCCCACAACAAAACACATCCTAAGGCTTGGCATGGTGGTACGTGCCTGCAATCCTTGCACTCAGGAAGCTGAGACAGGAGGATCATGAGCTCGAGACTCGTCTGGACTATACAGGCAGTTCAAGGCCAACCTGAGCTACATAGCCAAACCCTGTTTCAAAAATCTGAAAAGGAAAACCAAAAAAACCAAACCCACACCCCACCTTTTTTTAGAAAACTTTTTATTTGTAGGCAGTACAAAACAATTGTGTTCACTGTGGGGAATTGGTACATGTGCGTAACACATCTAGACTCTTAAAAACCTATTGTTTATTCTACTTATCTATGACTTTTTCTCTCCTGTCACTGAGTTTTTCTGTTTTCTTTTTTCTTTTTAAATTTTGAGACAGGGTCTCACTTGTGTCCATGCTGGGCTGGAACCTCTTGCCTCAGCCTCCCAGAGTGCCGGCGTTAGGTGTGCACCACCACACCCAAACCTTCACTGAGCTCTCAATGCACCTGGACACTGCATCATCACAATTTAAAACTGCTAATTCTTTGTATGAGTTTATTTCATCTCTGGATAATCTAAGAAATGAATTACTCCATACTTTACCCTATATAGCACAGTATACAGTGCTATAAGAATTAAATGCTCGATACTTTTAAAAAAATAATGTAATTCAAACCAAATTTTAAAGCTGGGGGAGCAAAACTTTCAAAAAACCTCTGGCTGCTCTTTGTAACATACATCATCATCTATAATTACCCTCTTCATTTAGTTTGTCTCTCTGTACCAAATAAAAACTCATGAAAAAAGGTTAGAGTCTTGTCTTGTTCTTTGGTCTTTACTTGAATGCTATAGAACAGTGTCACACAGGAAAAGAGAAGCAGTCAAAGCTTCAATCTTAATGTCCCCCAAAGGTCTTATGCGTTAAAGGATTGGTTGGCACCCCGTGGCATGCTGGGAGGACATGGAACCTTCAGGAAGTGGGGCAGTCCCCATGGCATGCTGGGAGAAAACAGAACCTTCAGGAAGTGGGGCAGCCCCCGTGGCATGCTGGGAGGAGGTGGAACCTTCAGGATGTAGGGAGTAGGCAAACCATGTGTTTCTATCACAATGTACTGTGCCACTGTGGGTGGGTCCAAGCAACATGGCCAAGCAGCTGTGGACTGAAACCATGAGCCAAACAAACCTTTCCTTCTTTGTTATCTAAACTTGGTCACTGCAATAGCAGAAAGCTGCTGAACACAGATGTTTGCTAAGTATTTGCTGAACTAGTCATCACTGTGCAAATAGTTATCAAGCACTTACTATATATGCAGTGTGGTATTTAATAGAGACAAAAGGTTATGAACAAAGGAAGAGCGTGAATAAATCAAGTCTTAAACCTCCCAAGATGCTGAAAATCTGCTACTCACGTCAGCTCCTTCTAAAGACTTTTTCAGGACGGCAACTACTTCTTCTTGGAAAGCAACTTCATCCACACATTTTGGGCGGCTGGGTGGTTGGGGCAGAAGAGAGGTTACTGAGTATATTATGGTAACCACAGAAAAGCTTCAAGTGTTCCTTCTGCTAAAAACCATTAATTTTTATATATTGGTAATGAAATGTGGAACAACTGGAAATACATAGAAACCTCATTATTTACTTTAAGCAAATACATATTGAAGGAGTAAAATAATTTTTCACATAAATCTGCATTGCTTGTGTCAAAAATTAAAAAGATTTTTAATTTTTTTCTCTTTTTTGAGACAGGCTCCAGGCTGCCCTCAAACTCACAGGGATCCTCCTGCCTCAGCCTCCCAAGTGTTGGGATTACAGGTGTGTGCCACCATGCCTGGCAGATTTTATTTTATATATCACAGATACCAATGGCTAAAAATTAAAGCAAACACTTGCCAAGAAAGTAATGTTCTATACAAGACAAGGTCATGAGAAAAGGGAAACACTTAACTAAGGAGAGGTAACCATTACAGTTAATATATAACTATTATAACCATATTATTATTATAACTTATTAACTGTAACAGTTGATATATAACCATTAGTTACTATATGTTAATTGGTTAATACTCATTTTTTCTATCTCCTAACTACATTACAAAAGGAAGACATTCATTAAGAGCTAATGAAAAACAACTAAACCAAAATGAAGTTGAATAATATGTAATTTTTTTGGTTTTTTGAGATAGGGTCTTGCTATGTAACCCAGGCTGGCTGCACCTCCCAAGTGCTGGGATTACAGGGGTATACCACAACATCTGGCAACAATTTTCATCTTATATCATTTATTGGCTGGAAAGATGATCTTCTAATAATTTGCCAAAATGACGAACACAAAGGGAAAACACACCCGTTGTGTGTTCTCTAGGCCTTTTAGAAAACATGAAGTTGTTCCTTAGGCCACATATATGCCAATGTACAAAAAGGGTGATATTGTAGACATCAAGGGAATGGGTACTGTGCAAAAAGGAATGCCACACAAATGTTACCATGGCAAAACAGGAAGAGTCTACAGTGTGACCCAGCATGCTGTTGGCATTGTTGTAAACAATTAAGGACAAAACACGTGCCAAGAGGATTACTGTGCATATCGAGCATATCCTGACAGTCAAGACGGCTTCCCGAAACGGTTAAGGAAAATGATCAGAAAAAGAAGGGAGCCAAACAGAAGGGTACCTGGGTTCAACCGCAATGGCAGCCTGCCCCGCCCAGAGATGAGTACTTCGTGAGGACCAATGGGAAGGAACCTGAGTTACTGGAACCTCTTCCCTATGAATTCCTGGCATAGGCTGGGGATGTAGCTCTGCCATTCAGCACTAACTGGCAGACAAGTGTTCACGTCCCCACTGAAAAATAAAAAAAATCACCCTGTGTTGTAAGGATGGTTTTCTTAATTGAACGTGTGTGGTGCCTTTACTGCAGAAAAAAATATTTGGACCAGATTTTCATTCTACCTAGTTAACTGTGTCAGGTCTTTACTCCTCAGTGTTTTTCTTGCTGGAAGAGATTGCTGAGGTATTGTGTAGGTGTATACCCAAATGGCCAAATATTTATGAAATATTTATATTGGCTTAAAGATCCTGTAAATTACCATGGGAAAAGATGTATCAAAATAAATGGAAATCACTTCAGTTAAATACATGGAAGTCCATTTCAGTTAAATAAATTGTTTAAAGAAAAAAACATTTATTAATGATTTTAATTGAAGCTAGAAAAAAGTTAAATATCCAGCCCTAACTAATCCAAAGTTCTTTGATCCTTCTTTCCCTCTCTCTCTCCTTCCTTCCCTATTTTTAAAATTTTTATTATTTAAAAACTTTTTTCCCTTCATTTCTTTTTGCAGGGATACTGAACCCAGGGATACTTTTGTCACTGAGCTACAACCATAACCTTTATTATTATTATTATTATTTTAAATTTTGAGACAGGTCTCCCTAAGTTGCCCTGGCAACACTTGAACTTCCCTCAGCTACCTTCAGTGCTAGGATTACAGGCATGTGATACCATGCCTGGCTCAATTCATACTTGTTTAATTACTCAGATCAATGCCAAGCAGGAATTATGTCAGTGGATATTATTATTATTATTATTGTCTTTTTGAGACAGGGTCTTGCTATGCAGTTCGGGCTGGTCTTCGACTCATTTTGTAGCTCAGGCTGGCCTTGAACTCACAGCAATTCTCCTGCCTCAACCTCCCAAGTGCTGAGATTACAGGCATGCGCCACCACACTCAGCTGTCAGTGGATATTATTAATAAAGGTCTCACATTCTAATACTACAAGAATTAGGGAGACAACAAATGTGAAGAAGAGATAGAAGGCAAGAGAGGATAGCAGAGACTACAGCAAACTGAGGGATACGTGACCTTCCCGGAGTGAGAGGCAGGGCTCAAGTTCATCCCGAGTGCTGTCTGTGAGAATCTGCTCGCAGCTGATCTGATCGGACAAAAATCTAGATTCTTGTGGTCATATAATGACTTATTCCATCACTCAGTTAACGACAATTTAAGTGTCCCTTCTTTCTTTTCTTCCTCCTTGCCTGCAGTGCTAGGAATTGAACCCAGGCCCTCGCACATGCTTGGCAAGTGGTCTCCACTGACCTATACACCCCCAGCCCTCAAGTATTGTCTATGCAAAAGCAGTGTATACACAAGTAAAACGCAACAATTTCTATCTACTGTATGGGTAGTAAAAAGGGGAACAGATTATTTGGATTTAAGTAGAATTCTTGAGCAAGTGTTCATAGAAACTTTGTTTCCTTTACTTCTGTACCAGCTCCTCCAACTATAGATTTTAGTTATCTGGGTCTTACTTGACCTGTAAAAAAGGGAATTAAACTATATCACATCTTTCAGTTTCAAGGTTCTGTGACTTAATTGGGTGACTTTCAAGGACAGCATCTTTTTTTTTTTTTTTTGTGGCACCGGGGATTGAACTCACAGCCTTGCGCCTGCCAGGGCAAGTGCTTAAGCCACTGAGCCAAACTCCCGGCCCTGGTTTTTTGAGGCAGGGTCGCACTAAAGGACAGCATCTTAACAAACCAAATAATTCCCCTTACATAAGAACACGATCAGAGAGCCGGGTGTGATGGCACACACCTTTAATCTCAACACTTGGCAGGCTGAGGCAGGGGGATCGTTGTGAGTTCCAGACCAGCCTGGGCTACAAAGTGAGTTCGAGGCCAGCCTGAACTGCATAGTGAGACCCTGTCTCAAAAAATAGGGCTGGGGATTTAGCTCAGTGGTATAAGCGCCTGCCTGATAGGCATGACGTTGTGAGTTCGATCTCCCGCACCAAAAAAAAAAAAAAAAAGAACATTATGAGCATTACAGGTAATTTATTAGTTATTTTAACAAAAACACAAATGTCCTTACTATTTTTCCACCCATGGAACAGGTTTTGCTTTCTTGTTCTCTCCACTGCTCCCTGCAGTGGCTGCAGCTCCTCGATCCTTGGCTGATGGTGGTTTTGTACTGATCGATGCTCCTTTTAGAAATGCCTGCATGGTTACTTCACCCTGACCAGGCACAAGGCAAAAAAAAATCACTGAAATCATTGCAAGGAAGTTCAGTCTGAAGGCACACTTAACTTTGTGCAGAGACATCTGTAATTGCTTAATAGAGGACACTATTCCATGACTCAGGGTTCTCTGAATGTTCTGTACTGAGGGCTGATGGTCATAAAAGTCCTTAAGGAACTTAGAATCCATAGGAAGGGAGATGCAAAACAGAGAAATCACATTAGAAAAGAATGTCAGAGTTTCAAGTGCACTGACAAAGTGTAATGTCACTCAGGGGCGGAACTGTGCCTGGGCTGCTTCCACTTCAGTCAGGGGCCTCGCTCTAACTGGCACCTTGAAATGGGCTCCGCAGTTAGGAGCGGTGGGACAAAATGAGAGCCTTAACTACTTTTCTTAGGCTCAGCCCTCTACCCAAGGGCCTGTTTTGTTGGCAGACCAATGTCCACCTTCCCAGATTTTTTTCTTTTGGGTGAGAAAGGGAGGATGGAGGACTCCATTACCCAAAATGGAACGTGGTAACAAGTTCAACTGAACTCAAAATAATACAGAAAAGAGGACTTTTTAAAATTCCCACAAAATCTCACCAAGAAGATCATGACTACTAACACTTAGGTTAGGTTGCAGGTCTTCAGTTTGTTTTTTTTTTTTTTAAATAAAGCATCATTTGTTTAAATATCCCTAGCACCAGTGGCGATTTTTTTTGTTGCTGTTTTATTATTTTAAAGAGAAAAAACAATAAAAACAATGAGACAGAACTTCGTATCAAGGTAACAGGAAATTAACAATGGTTAATATAGTGCATATCGTTACCTTCAAAGTAGTTGCTCAGATTACAAGATATGGGCATGCAAAATTGATCTAACAATATAAGCACAAACCGTTCTTTTCAATGAACTAAAAGAAATTCGTAGTACAATTACTTTAGCTATCATGTATGTATATATATATATATTTTTTTTTTCTTTTACATTCCTTCTTTTCTCCTTTCCCCCATCCCAGTTGTTTTTTTTCTTTTGAGCAGGTTGTTTATTTTTGGAGCCTGCCTCTTGCTATGCAGTTCAGTTGGTCTCAAACTCACTACATAACCCAAACTGGCCTCGAACCTGCGGCTATGCGGGATTAGAGGCATGCACCACCATGCCCCGCCTCAGTAACAATTCTACTTCTCCCCCCCCCCCGCCACTGCTGTATGCTCAGTGCCTGAAACTGTCTGATATGTGCTAGATGCATGACATCTGGTGAATGATTTATCACCTGAGATTCTAAAAAAAGGAGCTAAAGCTTCTCTCTAAGGCAAATGACACAAAAGACTGCAAACGCGTAGTTTTGCGCTTGGCACTTCGGTATACACTCAATAAGATACGTGCACTGCGAGTATCTGTAACCAGCTGGGGCTGCTAAATGGCGCTGCATCCAGAAGCAGAGCACTGAGCGATACTGTACTGAGGCATCACTTCACCCAGAGGTGCCGGGGAGGGTATGACAGGGTTGCCAGCCTAGAGCTTGTGCAGGTGGAAGACCTCAGAGAAGCAGTAAGGAAGGAAGGGGAAGGCAAGCTGTTATTTCTGCAGCCGATCACCTGCAAACCGGTTTCCCGCGCGGGACCCGCACGGCCTGGGCCTCTCAGCGGCTCCTCCGGGTGGTGAGCGCGTCGCCGGCTGGTTTCCGGAGATTCGGGATGGGGAAACGACGAAATGGTCGTGAAGTCTCAGTTCCGTCCCGCAGTGAGGGAATAACCGGCCAGCAGAGTCGCAGTCGCCGCCGTCCCCCGACAGCCCGCATTTCCCGCCACCCGAGCTCGCGCAGGGCAGGGCGGGAACGCGGGGATGTGTGCGTCACTTCCGGCGTGCGCCTGCGCGGTGTATTGTGGAACCCTGAGCTGCACAAACGCTTACCGATACCTAGCCTGGGGCCGGTATAACCTGGGAGGTGCAGAGGTTTCATCCTGGTCGCGTGCTTTGCTGTGTCCCTCGAGACTGCAGGGCACGGACTCTGGAGCTCCGCTGGCGGCTCGCGGGCCTCGGGACCCTGCGGTCCACGTAGGGGCCACTCTAGTCACGGGCCTGCGCTGTGAATTTATGACACAGGCAACCTGTGGACGTAGCTGAGGCGACACAGTTCTTCTTGAAGCCCGCTGCATCCCTAGGGAGGACGGGAGTTAGGGAGGTTGGCGTCGGTCTTTGGCCGGAAGAGGGCGTCGTGCGAATCGCGCCCCTCCGATCTTGATGGTGGAGCAGACTACTAAGGGCAGAGACCGCTGAAGGTGGCTTTTCTTGCCCTCTTGAGAGCACGTCTCTTATACCTGTAGTAGTGTCTGCCTCTCGGGGAGAGCGAAGACCCTCTTTGTACCTCTGAGTATCTCTTTTTCCCTCGGGAATCTAGCAGTGTGGGCGATCGATAAGGCGTACGAGGTGATAATCGTGTTTAACCCCACCAGGCTTCTGCACTGTGGGCTCTAGGCAGGTGTCTGGGCTACTGCTGTTAGCTTTCCCAAATGCTTGAATTTTTGTTAGTGCTATTGAAACCCGATCCTTCTCAAATGCTACCTTTTCCGCCATCGTGTACTAATAACTAACACATAAGGTTGATCAGCATGTTAAATTGAATGACTTAAGTTTTGTTTGGCATGAATTCAATGTGATATTAATGGTTAATGTTACGTATTTATTAATTCGTCTTGCATCAAGTGCCTAGTATGTGCTGATGACTCACCAAGGAGCAAGCTGGAGAGTGCCCATAAGTAGCTTTGTAGACCAGAAGTTTTAAGACAATGTGATTCGTGTTATACAGAGGAAGTAGGGAACTGTGAGAATATACAGCTAGGCCTAACCAAATCGAGAGTTTAAGCAGGTTAACTGAAGGTGCTTTATCCTACTTTGTAAATTCCATGGGACTTGGTAAATTCTCTGTGCAGGACAATGTAAAGCACACAGGTTGCCTATATCTGGTTACTGGTTTACATGGTCCAAACTAAACTGTATACTTAATATTTTAAAATTTTATTTTTTATAAGCTATACCTCAATAAAGTTGATTAAGCAATGATCTGTGATAATAGGCTGCCTATTTGTTACTTGAACAAACAGCGCAGTCACACAAAGGAAATACTCCATCTTACAGATAAGAAAGCCAAGGTGTAAAGTGGTATTTGTCTATTCGGGCTGTTGTAACAAAATGCCATTAATTGGGTGGTTTAGAAACAACAGAAATTTATTTCTTATAATTTTGGAGACTGGGAAGACCAAGATGATGGCACTAGCAGGCACGGTGATGAGGGGCTGCTTTCTCATAGACAGTTGTCTTCTCACCCTAACTTCACATGGTCTGAACTTGTTCCTCTGGCTTCATTTATAAATTTATAATTTATATATTCATTCATGAGGGCTCTATAGGTATGGCTGAATCACCTCCCAAAGGCTCCACCTCTTATACCATCACCTTTGGGGTTATTTCAATGTAGGAATTTCGGAGTAACATAAATGTTCAGGCTATAACAAAGGTCAATAGGAAATAGGTGGCAAAGCAAGAATCCACCTGGCAAAGCCAGGATTGTGACTCTAGAGACAGGGCAAGTTCACAACTGGCAAAGAAGTGTTATTATGCTAATTAAAAGAAAAAAGCTGACACTGTTCCAGCAATTGGCTTAAAAAATACCACCATTCTCTGGGCATATTTGGATTAGAAGACTTAGTGATGAGAGATTGGGCTGAATTTCAATTTACGCTTGCCCCTTGGTGGACCATTCCATTCTTGCAACTACAGACAGCTTCCAGCATTGTCTCTGTCTTTGTATTATGGATATGCAGGTGTCTATGTAATTAAAACAGGTGATAGGTTTACAATAGCTTTTATTTAAAAAATGGATATTCTTTCTGTTTCTATTGTTACTGTTATGGTCACATTTACAGCTTTACTTAGTGTGTTGCCCCTTGGAACAGACAAGGCAACTGTACCTGACTTGTATCTGATGGGGTCACTAGGAAAGGGAAACACTTGGGTGGAAAATGAGAAGAGCTGTTGGGGATGGGAACTCTTAGACAGTGGGTGGCAGTGCCATTTTAAAATCAGGATGTGCAGGCACACCGGCCACTCCGTGTGCCACCCTCTGGGTTGAGCTACTCCCCAGCTGTGGGGAATGTAACAGCTGAGGGTGCTTGACTGAGTCTTTCTGTAACATTTGTCCTCTACCAAACTGAGCAAGTTGCATTCCTTCCCTGGAGTAGGCTGCCTCTAAAGACTAGTCCCTTTGCCCTAAAGTAGCACAGTTCTTTTTTTTTTTTTTTTTTTGGAGACAGGCTGGCTTGAACTCACTGCGATCCTCCTGCCTCAGACTCCCGGCAGCCAGCATAATTTTTATAGGTTATCTCAACTCCAGCTCTCTGGACATGGTACATGTACCTGCAACATGGTACAGTTTCTTCTACCTAGTTCTGCTTCTTACATCCCTCTTAGGTGTTGTTTCTGAGACACACACACACACACACACACACACACACACACACGCATGCAAATCTGGTGCGAACCTGTTTCTTAAGGGATTCAACCCGAAAGTAGTCCCAGAAAAGACCTCTCTGCTTGCCTAGCATGTATGAGGCCCTAGGTTTCATCCCCAGCGCTGAAACATGAAAACAAAAGGCTCTAAAGGGAGTTTTGAAACGGGGTCACCTGCCAGCCTACTGGTAACAAGAGCCCCATCGCTGGTGGTGACAAAGCACTGACAGCCCCCTGGCATACAATGGCAACTGTTAAAAACTCACCATGACAAACCGGAATAGGATGCTGATGAGAAGGAGTGTACCAGGAGATGTATCTTGGAAGGTTGAGGAAATAGTAATTATAGGAAATTTGAAATGGGATAGCTACTTAGGGAGGGTGTTGATAATTCATTAAAGACATTAAAAGGGTAAAGGTGACCATTGATCAATATAAGACCAAAGATGAAAGTCAAAGGGGCTACTTGGCAGTATATAAAATGCTTCACATATCCTACAGAAGAGGAAAAATCTAAGCCCAAACTCAATTATCTTGTTGTGAAAATCTGATATCAAACCAAATGGAACACCCTTTGCACCAAGGAGTTGGAAGGTAACAGTTTATTATGCTAGCAGGCTGGTGGGACCCAGTCCAAATCACCAGCCTCCAATCAATTTTGGGTTTAGTTTTTATAGGATTGTAAGCAGGAAGTACAAAAGCCAATAGCGAATCAGTTTATGTCAGGTCATGTGTTGGCAAGCAGATTTGTTCCAGGCAGATTTGTTTACTTAAAAAGAAATTGTTTCTCATAAGACAGGAGAAATTAGGGAGGGAGCTGGGGCTGAGGGGGTGGTTGAAGCTAAGCATGTCCTTGAGTAGTTTATCTTGGTTGGACGGTCCTTGAAAATAAAATATGTTTGCATGTCAGACAGTACAGTCAGTCCAGATGGACGCGGTCAGACTGCGTCAGGTTGGACTGTCTCTAAGGTGCAGCTGATGTGGTCAGTCAAGGCTGACTGAGTCTAATGGTCTAACTATGTGGTGGGCTGGGTAAGCACATCTTGTTTTAGCAGAGCATCAGACTGTTGATTTTTAACTTTTCCATCACAATATGAGTGGCAGATTTCCAGAGGAAGTTAAATTCTTACCCTGAACAAGTCTGCCACACTAAGGCCAAGGCTGACTGGGAAGGCATGCTGAGATGTGAAATAGGGCCATCTGGGCTGATGGATTTGATAGATTCTGCCAGCCTGGGGCTTAGCTATCTCTAATGTGACATCCACCCAACTTGGCACCGGGCCCCGAGAAATAACTTATTTCTCTAAAAGTAACTTCTGCTAATTAATAAAGGCTTTCTGCCCACATGCTGTTCACCACATCATCATGGTGATGGTTCAGCACAGCAGAGGAACCAAAACAACCTTCCTCTCCTTCTCTTTCTCCTCTTTCTCCTTCTCCTTCTCCTCTTTCTCCTCCCCTACCCCTTCCCACCCCTCTCCACCTCCTCCTCCTTCTTCTCCACCCAGCCCCCAGTAAATCTTTCTGTTTCCTGTTTTGCTCACGCAGATGCTCCTTCAAATCAGCTGTTATATCATTTTGCCCACCTCCCTAACTCCTCCCCCAGCCAGACCCAATAAAAGTTCTTCCACTTCTTTGTTTTTGCCAGAGGGATCTTTCTGCAGCCCTCCTCTGTCCGCATTAAAGGCCTTCTTATCTCTTTCTCTCTCTTTCTCTATCAACTGTGCTGAGAAAACCTAACAGAGTTTGCTAGTCTTAAATTTCCAGGCTTCCCTGACTGCTGTTGGCCCACAGAAGCAGCCCATCTCTCCCTGCGAAAGGCGGATGTCCCGCTTTTAGGGATGAACGTAGAAGTCTGATGAGACAGAGCCTTCTGTCTTGGAAAGCAACACACCCTTCTTCTCACTACACAATGGTTTACCCCTTCTCATTCCACCAGCACTGAAGGAGAGGGAATTATCCACAAGCCTTCAGGTAGAGATCATGAGGAGAACCCTGGAGTCCAGAGTCTGCCTACAGGAATAATGGAGCATTCCTCAGGAGCATCCAACAGGAGGGAAAAGGCTGGGCTTGGCTCATGGATGTGGGGATTGTACAGGGGCGCTGGACAAAAATGGACCAGAGTGTCCTAGGGATTTTCTCCCAATAGCAGCATCTGCTTGGTCACTTTGTGAAGAGACAGAAGAAACCCGAGGTGGAGGAAAATAGAGACCCATGGGAGGTGATGTGTAGCTTGACCGGATGGTCAGGGACTCCAGAGGGGAAAGTCTGGGACAGCCTGGGGTAAAGGTGTCTGGGGAGGGAGGCGGGTGGTCCGTGGTCGCAGTGTGAGTGGAGTGTGAATGCCTCTGGGATGTATGTTAACCCCCAGCACAGATCAACCAGACGGAATGACTTTTCCATTTGTCATCAGCCAACCTCTGTCCTCAGCTGCCCTCGTGTCGGCACAGTCAAGTCCGTGAGCAGAATAGCCTTGGGAGCAGAGGTGAAGGCTGTACACGGATCCAGAAACACCAGCTGCTTTAGCATCACCCCACTGGGATCCTGCCCCACCCTGCACGGGGGAGCCAATGCTGAGTGCTCCCCTCCCATCATGGCACTTTCCCTCAAGGGGACCAACTGACCTTTTCCCCACACAGGAGGCAGGTATCACTTGTTTCTCCAGAAATAAAATTCTGTTCCCTAGATTGTTTTATGAATCCTTACCCCTTAGACCAGAGTAACGCCTCTCCAAGGGCAGTTTAGGGGCTTGTCACAAGCACAGACTCCCCGCTGTCACTCAAACCTGCTGAATCAGAATTCCTGGCTTTGGCTTCTGAGAATGCACGTTCAGGGAGTATGGAGGTTTGAGTTAAGTGTCTGCTTGGTGGACATAGTTTTGTCTACTCCAAACTCATGTTGGAACTTAATACCCGATGCAATCAGTCCTCAGTGTTGAAGTTCAATCAACAACAACAACAACAACACCGTCAATTATAGGCTTATTGCAGTGGTTTCTTGTCCTGTACTCCTTGCCTTTCCAAACTCCACTGAATGTTGACTGAGCAGAAAGACCCACTCCAGATACTGGCACCGTGGTCTTGGGTTTCCCAGCTTCCAGAACTGTGACCCAGTAAGTCTCTGTTTATTGTAAATCACCCAGTCTCATGTATTCCATTAAGGCAGCACACAGTACACTGAGGCAGTGGCATTTGACTACACTATTCCATATTATAACTAAATTTCTCCCAGAAAATAATCCAGTTTTTCTTTTTGGTACCAGCGATCGAACTCATGACCTTGTGCTTGCCAGGCAGGCGCTTAGACCACTGAGCTAAATCCCTGGTGATAATCCAGTTTTTATGAGACAGGGGATGAAAATGACAATTGAACAAGAACATACAAAATGAAAAGTCACTTTATATCAGTAAACAGACCCATTATGTGGTTACCCATGCAAAGCTGCACTCACAATGTTTCAGTGAGGCTGGCTTTATGACCTCGGTTATAATGGGAATGAAAAGCATGAGGTTTAGATAAGGACGAAAAAATATATGTATATACATCTACCCAGGGAGTCACGCAGGCTCAGCTAGCATTTGGGATGGGAACAAGAGCGTCACCAATGTGCAGGGCACAGCAGCTTGAGAAATGAAGGAGAGAGGTGAGCTGCGTGGTCTGGAACACGCTTCCTTGGTGACATAACCTCCAGTGTTCATGGGGAGGAGGCGGGGAAAGATCAGGGCCCCCAGGAAGGCAGCTTTGTCACTGCAGCACTCTGGGTGGGACACGAGACCACAGCCCAGTCCTGGCAGAAACCAAGGCTTTGATTGTTTTCTAGCAGCTGGGTGACACCACTAATCACAAGGGCACCTCTGAAGATGGCGAAGCTGTGCCCATCCGTCTTTGCGACGCTGTGGAGCCTGGCTTGAGAGATTCATGGGTCGAGGAGGGAGAAGTAACTTGGAGGGGGAGTGGGCCTCAAATATCTTGCATGTTGTGCTAAGTAATGGGGAGCCACTGCACGTTCGCTCACAGCTGGGGTCACTCTTACAGCTGGGAGGACATCTGCACAAAGGATGTGATCACTGTCCCGAGGCCGTGTGAATATCTGCTGCCCAAATTTAGATCACTGGGCAAACCTTCCCTCTATCCTGCTTGCTACCTTTGCAGGACAATGGGAATTTGGTGGGCACACGAGTAATAACACTTAACTCGGGATTAGCGGAGCTAGCTGTTGAAATTTGGATGGGCTCGGAGTCCAGGCAGGCTGGGAACCCAGAAGGAAGGGTGTGAGACTCGGGAGAGGGTGCAGGACCGGGGGAGCCGGAGACTGAGGCAACTTTTTCTGAATGTAAATGAGAGGGGCAATGGGAATCTCGAATCTATCATTTAAATGCACAGTTATAGTATTTTATGTGTGCCGTGGCCCAATTCCTTCTGTACTTGCTGACTGAAATACGTACATAAAATAAAAATCGGCTTCGATATGAGTCCTGATTTTCTTTCCCTTTTCTTCCTGAAATAAGTTTCTGTTTGAAACATGCAAATATTGCTGATGAGGGTAAATTATTTTTTTCTTCTTTGAAATAAATATCAAATTTGCTGAAAGTACTTGTTGGTAATTCATTTTAAAAAGCACATTACAAGGCTTTTTGTTTTGTTTTTATGAGAAAGACTCCAATTTTCTCCTGGTGATTTTTATTTATTTATTTATTTTTGGTACTGGGGATCAAACTCACAACCTCGTGCTTGCCAGGCAGGCGATTATGCCATTGAGGTAAATCCCCAGCCCTATGTTTTGAGACAGGGTCTCACTATGCAGTTCAGGCTGGCCTTGAACTCACTTTGTAGCCCTAGCTGGTCTGGAACTCAGAACAATCCTCCTGCCTCAACCTCCCGAGTGCTAGGATTAAAGGCGTGCACCACCATGCCTGGCTGCTCCTGGTGATTATTAATAACTCTGGTTCTTCTTGGCCCTGGACTATTTTGAGAGGGAAGTAGACACATCAGAGACACGCTGATCTAAACGTTCAGTCTTCAGTTCTACTTCATAGAGCAAAACCGTGCAAAAGGTCTGGATCTAGGTCAGTAACCTGGAATGGTCCTGAAACTCCTTCCTTCATGCTCTCTAGGTTGCTAAGGGGCAGATTAGGCAGAAATTTGCCCTGGGGTTTAACTCCCAGGAACTCAGGAGCAGGAATGGCTTTACTGTATACCAGCGGTCCTGGCTGGAATAACTTCCAACAAAAGCCAGGCGGTGAGCATCTGTGGGCCAGCATTTTTATATGAGGCTTAAGCAGGGGTTACAAAGATGGGACAGGACAGCATGGTAGTTTTTCTGATTAACTAGCGGGGTGAGAGCCTCGGTTACAGGGCTAGATTATGACCACAAAGCTGGGTACCATCAAGTAACTTGAATGTTTGGCTAGGCTGTCTTGGTTAAGGGGTCAAGAGAGCAATTACTGAACTAGGCAGCTTCAAAGAGAACAAAGTTTTAAAAAGAACAATTTGGCTGAGGATTTAGCTCAGCAGCGTAAGTGCCTGTCTGGCAAGCACGAGGTCTTGAGTTCAATCCCAGGTACAAAACAAAAAACAAAAAACAAAACAAACAACCCCCCCAAACAATTTTTCCTTGTAGCCCAAGCCAGCCTCGAACTCACAGCGCTCCTCCTACCTCAGCCTCCTGAGTGCTGGGATTAAAGGCGTGCGCCAGGACACCCGGCTACATTTCCAGCCCTTTAAAACAATTATTTTTGGAGGGAAAATTCAGCACCTCCCAAGAATAGGCCATGCTGGCCCTGGGAGAAGCCACCAAGAAATCAACTGGCCAGCCTTTCTGGTAAGCTGTGCAAGCTGCGCAGGTTCCAGGGAGGGAAAAGTCAGACAGCACCTCGAATCATACACCATGTGCCCCCGCCCCCCCCAAGCAACGGCTGGTTCAGAGGGCAGGCTGAGTTGATTGCAACTAAGGGACATAAAGCAACTAAATGCTTGTATTGTTTGGTTGATTTTTTAGGCCTGGGGCCGGCAGTCTGAGCTTCTCTTCGGAGAATGACAATATGCAATGTAGCAAATATGGGGGATTCCCTTCTATCTTGTCTTTGAAGTCCAATATTGTTCTCACTGTTTTGCTGCAACCCATGCAGCTCCTGAGGTTCTTGGGGTGAAGGACGGTGAGAAGATGAGAAAAAGAAGGGGCAAAGCTGGGGTCAGGTGGAGCCCTTATCCTCCTGATGGAAGGAAAGGTACTGCTCAACCAATGCTGCATGTTGATTTTTATACCGGGGAACAATGATATCAATTTCAGTCCCTCTGCCTAGCAACTTGTTGCTTGGATAGTCTAGGAGCTTGGTGTGTTTCTGCACTGTAGCAACTTTTTCACATGGTTGACCCAGGCACTCTTTGGTTTTTGGTAGGGTCATGTCTGGGTCATGCCCTAGATCAATTTCCAACTTCAAGGCTCCCAACACTGTTTTGCTTTGTTCTGATTAATTGTTTTGCTTTATTCAATATTCTGTCTTGACTGGTTTTCTCCTGCTTTGTTTTTGGTTTGATTTTGCTATACCTGTTGGAAAGGACAACTATTGTGAAGATAACAAGATATACTATGGTAGCTACTGTTGTTTTCCTAGTATCCTGTTTTGAAATTCTGTACCAATTTTGTCGCATTGCGTTGATTGGCTTTGTCCTGTTTTGTTTTGTTGGATTTTACTATGTTTAAAATTAAAAAAATAGTGAAAAAAATTATTTTCCGACAGTCTTGTTAAATTGCTCCAGTGGGACTTGAATGAACAATCCCCCTGCCTCAGGCTCTCTCAGTGCTGGGATTACAGCTGTGCGCCCCCTAGCGCCCGTTCCTACGTTCTGATTTGTACTTGATTACAAAATGGAGGTGACACCTCGTAGTGTCCCCGTGAAGATCAAGTGAGATGTGCTGTAGGCCTAGCACCTGGTTTTGAGCAAACTTTCACTGAAATCAGCACCATGAAACCGTCCACCCCTCACTCCCACAAAGGCCCCAGGCCGGGAGAAGTTTCCAGTCAAAAGGAACCTGCTTATGTGTTGGAAATGATCCTGAAGTTTGTATGTACAGTGTTTACTCGTCTTTCCCACTAGACAAGGGAGAAGACTAGAAGGAATCAAACCAAAACTATTCGACCGTTTAAAATCTGTTCAAGTTCCCGCCTTATCAAGGACTTTGCAAGCGGTTCATTTCTGCCATCTAGTGGACAGGAAAAGAAAAGCCAGATTTAGAGCAAAATACATAGATTTTATCGGTATCTGTAATTTACTAAAAGTGTTTCCTAACTAGCATCATTTGAAAATTCTATCATTTCAATGAACTTATCAGCCTTCACTTGCTAGGAATCCACTTAATTTGGCAAAGAAAACCAGCAATTCGGTATTGTGAACACTATGCACTAAAACTAATTGTCCTGACACTTATAAACTGGGAATTTCAAAGCCCGTCTGAGGCGAGAAGAGAGAGTGGATTCCCACCCGGGAAACTTCCCGACTGACCGTTAGCGTTGCCCTGCTGTTCTGTACGCGGTACGCTTCACGTTCACTTTGGCACATGGATCGGGAGTGGCGCAGAGGGCATTGGTTTCTCTAAAACACTGGCTGAAATCAGTGAGGGAATAAAACCATTCCCATTCAATTTTTTCAAAACTGCACAAAAACTTCAAGTGTGGAGCACGCAAGATGAATAAAACCTGTGGGCTCCAATTAGTCACTTGCAGGTGCATACCTATAAGGGAGGAACAAAATAGATCGTGAATGTTTCCTTACATTTAAAATTTTTGTTACAGTGAAAGACACATTGCATTAACCTCCCTAGAGAACCCCCCTCCTCACTTGAAACATACTTATCTCATCCTTCTTGTGATCCTTATCCTGGGGCTGCCCTTCTTGGAATCTTTTTTTTTTTTTTTGGTCTCCCTATGTAGCCCAGGCTGGCCTCAAACTTATGGCGATCCTCCTGCCTCAGCCTCCGGAGTGCTGGGATTGCAGGCTTGCCCCACCACACCCGGCCTCTTCTTGGAATGTTTAGGTGATGCTCTCTCCTTAACCTGACTGGTTAGCTGGGGGTAGGGTTGTCTCTTATTTAGAGCCAGGGCACAGCGCGGGAATGTTAGCTCATCAGCTGCAGACCTCCTGAGGTCTTATCTCAGTTTCCCCATCTGTCAACCGGGCTAGCCTCCCTGGGTTGCGATGAGGACTGAATTTCGACAGTTAGCGTGGGCATCCGCAGTGGCTGCTGTTCGCCCCCACCGCGTGGGACAGGACCCCGGGGCGCCGCAGCAGGAGGAGCGGGGGAGGCCAGCGGGCTGCCAGGCGCAAGGTGACCTGGACGCTTCTCTGTCTCAGCGCTTCAGAGCTGGAAATGCGGCCTGCAGGTCACGGACGCCCCCGGCCTCTGTATCCCCAGCGCAGGAGAGACGCGTCCCTGGCAGACACGGATGGCTGGCTGCGCCCCGCCAGCGGCCCAGCCCCGAGGTCACCCCCGCGGCAGCCCCGGAAGCCCTGGAAAGGGACAGCGGCCCGCTGAGGGTAACTCACCCCTCCGCCCCTCTGGGCCTGGCCCCGTCCGCCAGCTGCCCCGGCCCCGTCTGCCAGCCGCCCCCTCCTCTCATGACCCCCATGGGGTCCTGGCCTGACCCGGGAAGCTGAGGGCCTGGCCCTTCAGGCTGGCTCCCCCGACTGGCCAGCCCTGCACGTCTCTGCGTCCCTGCGTACTTGCTTGTTCCTGGCCCCGGGAGCCCACAGGTCACAGACCGCACCCCCCTACCACAAGCGCCCAGGTGGCTTAATTTCGGGGAGAATAGCACCAAGTTAACTGCTGAGAGATTTCTATCCAGATTTGTTAGTTAAAAATTAATTTTAGCCTGGCATTATGGTACATGCTTGTCATCAGAGCACTCAGGAGGCTGAGGCAGGAGGATTGCCCTGAGTTTAAGACTAGCCTGGACTACATAGTAAGACTCTGTCTAAATAAATAAATAAATAAATAAAATTTACTTTTAATTTTTATTAGTTATTAACTTTCATTTATGTTTAGCTATTTACTTTCCAGTTACTTAGTTTTGTAGTTAAACTTTTCTTTGTTTTTTTCCCCAGTATTAGGGATTAAACACTGGGTCTTTGCACTGAGCAACGTTCTTATCCTCCCTCTTTCTTTCTTTCTTTCTTTCTTTCTTTCTTTCTTTCTTTCTTTCTTCTCTTTCTTCTTTCCTTTCTTTATCTTCATCTTTTTGAGACAAGGTTTCACTATGCTGTTCAGCCTGGCCTTGAGCTCACAGCAATTCTCCTGCCTCGGTCTCCCAAGTGCTGGAATTGCAGGCATGCGCCACCATGCCCAGCTTCTTTTACTTAGTTTTGAGATGTTTTTATTTTCAGAATTGCTTAGATTTGGGGTTGCAGTTGCCCCTCAGTATCCGCAGAGGAAGGGCCCTCGAGCCCCAGTGGGTCCGACAATCTGCAGACCCTCGAGTCTCTCGGATAACTCAGAGCAGCCTTCGCGCATGCGCTCTGCAATCCTCCCGCATAACCGTGTCGGGATCGTGTGGGGGCCTAATCCTACGCACATGTGCACGGACGGGTGTTACGCTGTGGTGTTTAAGGAGTCTGGGTTGATAAGGGAAGGAAGCCTGAGCGTGTGCAGTACAGATATAATCTGGAAAACCGTCTGTCTGTTGTTTGATGCCTCAGGTGCAGAGCTGCGGATATGGGTGAGATACTGAAAGCAAACATCGCTCAGAGCCCAACCCCTGGTGAACACACTGCTGACTGCTTTGACATTTAATTTAACATAAAGAATTATTACCCACACCGGGCGTGGTGCTGCATGCCTGTAATCCCAGTACTCGGGAGGCTGAGGCAGGAGGATTGCTGTGAGTATGAGGTCTGCCTGGGCTACAAAGTTGAGTTCAAAACCAGCCTGAACTGCACACTGAAACCCTGTCAAAAATGAAAAAATAAATAAATAAATAAATAAAGCTGTGGGTTTAGCCCAGCGGCATAAGCACCTGCTTGGCAAGCTCCAGGTCCTGAGTTTGATTCTCTGCACAAAAACAAAACAAAACAAACAAACATCAAACAAAAAAGGCAAAAAATCCCCAAACTAAAAACAACAACAAAAAGAATTGTTACCCAGCTACCGGAGAAGTAAAAATTATTGTATGGAGCAGCTAGCAGCATAAGAGTTAAGAGAGCGAAGGGCTGAGTTTGGATTATCAAAACCCAGAAGCATGGGGTGGCCGCCTGGGCGGGCTCACGCTGTGAGCAGGCGCTACCCGGGGCATAGGTGACTGGGGAGGGGCCTGGGGTCTCTGACGGGTGGGTGTGATGGGCTGGGTATCGGAGGGCTGGGAAAACAGACCCAGTGCTGCTGCTGGATCCCACGGTGGCTCTTGGGGGC
>RJWM01015512.1:0-47700 GCA_004363535.1 Dasyprocta punctata | reverse complement strand
ATTGGTGTATATTAGGTATACATAATGATTACATTCATTACAGAGAAATAGCTTAGGAATTTGAACACTCATGAGGTATTTAATAACAGTTTTATCATCAACTGCTAATAGCATTAGAGTTTATTTAAATTTATTCATGTAGTCAGCAAAACCATATGTTCTTGTTAAAGACACTGGTACTAACTATAACAGTGTTCTTAAGGGTCAGCCTAAGCAGTAGTTCATTTGGTTTTACTGTTTACATATTACCAAACTGTGACTCTACTTAGGTAGAAGTCAGTCATATCTCTTATATTTGAGGAATGTAAAACTGAAAAAAAATTTTCTTTATTTTTTTAGTTTTATTTTGTTGTGTTGTGTTTGAGACAAGGTCTTGCTATGTAGTTCAGGCTAGCGTTAAACTCACTCTGCAGCCAAGGCTGACTTCAGACTCATGGCAATCCTCCTGCCTCAGCCTTTCAAGTACTGGGATTACAGGTGTGTGCCACCATACCCCACTAAGTATTTTTATAGCACTCAGTTTCCTTCAATTTCGCAGTAGACTGAGAAAATAGAAAGCTTGGATCCTAGGGCTTGCTCTTTTTTTTTTAAACCAACTGATCTATATTACTATGTTTGGTTTCCTGCCATATATCATAAGAACCCTGGAATAGATCATTGCTAAAGATCTTCTATACAGGTCCCTCTAATATCAGTCAGTTTTTTGCATTTGCTTAATTTTGAGATCAGTACAACATATCAGTAGTATTACCTTTAGAAGTTTACCATGTGTAACATATATATTCCGAAAAAGTAATCAGTAAACTACCTTATGATTTGAATTATACTTAAATATGTTTTGACTTTATTTTTCAAAGAACAATCACAGCACATCTTTTAAAAACTACTCTATAAGTTAGACCTTTAGTCATTAAATATATTATTTAAAAATGCAACTTGTTCCAACCAAAACTCACATTAAGGCTTAATTCTTCATTGTGTCAGTGTTGAGAAGTACAGTCTCCTGGGAGGTGTTTGGCTATAGGAGTGGAGCCCTTTTGATTCCATTAACACCTTTCTAATGGGAATGAGTTAGCTCTTGCATGAGTTCTGCACCCTTTTCTCATTTCCATACACACCCATTTCCCTTCTGCTTCCTGTAATGGATCAAACAATATGGAGGGCTCATAAGAGCTAAAAATATAGTGGTTACCCATTTTGATCTGCTCATCCCCAGAATTGTAAGCCAACTAAACCTCTTTTCTTTAAAGATTACTCAGTCTCAAGTATTCAGTTATAGCAACAGAAAATACACACAACTTTATACAGTCATCTCTCTATAAATTTAGAAAAACATAATGAATGTTATAAAGAGGAAAATAAAACCAGTGATAAATCAGAAAATAGGAAGAAAATAATTAACCACTGTAAATGAATACATGAATTCAGGGTATTAAATGAACTTGTAAATGATTGAAAAACCAATAATTCTTGAGAAATTACAGAAAAAGTGAGATATGTAGAAGGCTAGATTAGAGCAAACTATTAGGAAAATTTTATATTGGATACCTTTTTGTTCAACATTGTTACAAAGATGTGTGAAACACATTCTTTGGATAAACAAACAGAATGTAAATTTAAAAAGTAAGTCTATGTTCTGGTAAGTTAAGGTACATCATAAGCCTGAGAGCGCCCTATAAAAAATAACTAAAACATATGCAGATTTTTCTCAGTATCCATGCGGGATTGGTTCTGGGCCCTCCTGCTGTTACCAAAATGCACAGATGCCCAAATCTCTTAAGTAAAATGACAGGATTTGTGTATAACCTTCATACATCCTTCCATATACTTGGATCATCTCTAAATTACTTCTAACACTAACACAATGTAAATAGTGGTTATATTATTTAAAGACTACTGACAAGAACAAAAATGTCTGTACCTTTCAGAATAGCCTTAAGTTTCCTTCTTCAGTATTTTTGGTCTGCATTTGGCTGAATTCATGAATGTAGAACTTATGTGTGCAGAACCCACAGTTATAGAGGACCAACTCTATGGTATTTCAAAATCATTAAAGGAATTACAAGTTACATTAGCAAATATCACTTAGTGCAAGAGACGGCACCAAAGGAAGAATAAACAAGCACACAAAAAAGAGGCAAGAGCAATATAGAGAACAAAAACCAATATAGCAGATGTAATTCCAACCATACAAAAATAATTTTAAATGTGAATGGATTAAACAGTATAAACAAAAACAGAAACTGGCAGACTGAATTGAAACAACAAAATCTAACTGTCTGCCCTATATATTTAACTGTATGCTGCTAACTATATCCTTTGAGTTCGAAGATACAGATGGGTTGAAAAAGGATAAAAAAAGATATGTCACACAAACAGCAACCACAAAAGAGTTATACTAACTACACTATTATCAGACAAAGTAGACTTTACACTTCAAAAGTTACTAAATACAAATGGAACATTTTATATTGATAAAAGGGTTAATCTCTCAGGAAGATACAATAATTATAAATGTTTGTGCACTTAACAATAAGTCCTAATATATGTGAAGCAAAAATTGACAATTGAAAAATGAAATACACAATTCTCTAATAAGAGTTGGAGACTTCAGTTACCCTACTTCTGATAATAGAAAGACTAGAGAGAAGATTAATGAGTTTATAGAGGTTATCAAGAACAAATAAGAATCTAAAACAACTAGACCTAATACCCATCTTTAGAACACTCCACTTAACAAAAGCAGAATTCTTCTGTGCTACACATGAAACATTTTCCAGGATAAACCACATATCAGGCCATAAAACAATCTTTGGTAAATTTATGAGGATTGAAATACTATAAATAATTTTCTCTGACAAAAGTTAAATTAGAAATTAATACACATACGACACAAACCAAATTAATGAACTGGCAAACTTCGAATAATAAAAAATATTCATAAATTATATAAAAATCATATCATTAAACTTGAGAGAACTGAGAATAGTTTTGCCTACTCAAAAAAAATCTAATTCAACTGATTTAGATGAAAGTGGGATAAGACATACTAGCTTCTTCTAAAAAGTCTGTCATTCATAATAAGGAGAATTTATGAGTGATCTTCCAAGGACAGAGATGGAAGTTATGGCACAAAACAAGGAATAATATTCTAATAGTGCTTTCCAGTAAGATATAGGCAGCATTGTACCTTCACATATTATGTTCCTTAAAATGTATTTTCTATGTAAGAAAGTCAAGTAGCAATTCATAAGAGTTGTTTTACAGAGAATTTCAGTCTCAGAAAGTTTATATAAGTGTGTATGTATATGTAAGTATGTATGTATTTGTGTATATATATGCACATATGTGTTATGAATGTGTGTGTGTATATATATGTGTGTGTGTGTGTGTGTATGTGTGTGTGTGTTTCCTATAAAATGTTTTTTCCCCAAAAAATGAAGAAACCTTTGTAACAGGAGCAGTGTGGTGTATAGGCAGTCTCTGCTCCTCCCAGGACTGCAGACAGAATTTAGATTTGGAGTCAGCCCTTTCATTGAATCTTCCTCAACAAAATAATGTTTCTTCCCACCCTCAAAAAATTTAACAAAGTTCCAAACAAATTCTTCTGTATCTTCCTTATGCTTTTTTCCTTATATTTTTTGAAACTTTTCTTAACTTTATCAAACCAGTTGTTAGCTACCTGCATTTCTATAGTAGGGCATCTCTTTTATCTAAATCTACAAATTGTGGATTATTCAAATAGCTAATTCACATGTTTAAAGTATTAGATAGAATCTAAAAAATTAAAATTGTGCAAAAATTAAGAATGTGACCCCTGGTGTGGAATCACCTTCAGCAGGTTATTTCATGTGTAGTAAAAATTACCAAAGTGAATCACTCAGACCCTGAAGACCCTTCTGTGGAGGAAGTTCAACAAATGCTCTTACTTTATGACTTCGTGTAGCCACATGAAAGTGAACTAAAATAATAAATCTATTTTGCCAGATGTTCTTAATGTCTACTCTTCCCTGCATTAAGGCAATGCTTTCATTACTAGAAAGGGAATGGAATTTTCAAAAAGATTTTAATAAGAAAAATGATGTCATCTGTTATATTCCCCCATGAATATAAATTACACTGTTGAAGTAGGTTAGGGATACTCTTGTATCCTAAAAGTTCATTTAGCGTATTCTTCAAATTAACTAATTGATATCTGTAGAGTGGTGAAGAAATTAGCATCTGGATTTTCTGATTTACCTATACAAGATTAATTTAGATGGCAGGAAGATCTGTGTAAATCTAGGTATAGCATCTTTCAGTCATAACTATTGACACACCAATTTAAGTAGTACCCTGTATTACAGAATTAGGAAGGTATGGTATGTAATGTTGGGCAAAATGAGAACTCTAAAATCTTGGAACTACCTAAATTGTCTACTTATAATCTAACATATAGCTAGATATTTTATGCCTTTCTATTAATTTTCTAACCAATATGTAAAAGTTCTACTTAGAATAAAATCTACTGGAGGTGAGGATGCTTATGGCTTACTAAAATTTATTTATTTATTTATTTTTCGGTACCAGGGATTGAACTCACAGGCTTGCATCTGTCAGCCAGGAATTTAAGCCACTGAGCTAAATCCCTGGCCCTGTTTTTTGAGACAGGGTCTCACTATGCAGTTCACGCTGGCCTTGAACTCACTTTGTAGCCCAGGCTGATCTTGAACTCACAGTGATCCTCCTGCCTCAGCCTCCCAAGTGCTGGGATTACAAGCATGTGCCACCATGCCCAGCTGACTTACTAAAATTTGTAAGATTGACTATTATTTTTTACTTTAAATGTGATTTATTTCATTCACTTTTTCACAAACAATTATTTAAGATGAAAATATTCTAACATTGGAGAACTTTGCATATTTTGATATGTTCTGAAGCTCTATTCTTTAAACTTCTATATATCAGATTTCATAAGGAAAATAGATTGGAGATACTTACTAGACATTTTCATGGACACTGTGAATTACTTGTTTATGAGGTGTTTCACTGTGTAACTTAACACAGTGAACATCCTTTTACTAAAGAAAATCTTTCCTAGGTTGAAAATTTTTTATTGCAGTTATGTTTTTTTATGGGTTCAGTAATAGTTACTAATGTATTTTTCATGAGGCATGACAAATAATTGATCATTATGGTTCAGTTTTTTCCTCCCAACCAAGTCAATTCCTGTTTCATACCAAAGGCATGAGTCCACTGGCAGTGTTACCTGATGGAATAAGCCAGAGTGACACATCACTACTATACCACATGAAGACATCACAATTGATTTATTTATAGATGGCCTTACTATCAGATAGTGAAATGCTTTTCTTAAAGCACTAGAAGAGCTGAGATTATAGTTGATATTGTATAAAATCCTTCTCTAGGATAATTTGAAGAAAAAATGCTCAAAAACAGTTTTGGAATCATTCTCTTTGCCCGTATGACTTGTGCAGATACACCCTGAAAATATTCTCACTTTAAATCTGAAATTTAATAATAAAATTTATATTTAAAAATACAATTGTATTTTTCATTTACATGCATTAAATGTCAAGTTCTTGTTATTGTTTGATTAAATGATACCTGTCCTCACCAATATAGTGAGCTAAATGCTCCATTAAATTTTCCCCCAATAACTTACGGTCAGCCATGACTGGTCCAAGTGACAAACACAGTTTAGGTATTACTAATGAGCTATTCATGACCGGTGGTTGAGATTTGTGGGGTGGTGTTGCCTAAAGAAAAAGTATTTTGTGAGATTTGTGTGACCACACCAGACAATTGTAGAGATTATTTCTGGCCTTGGATCTGTAACCCAAGTTAATCATAATCATTTGCAGAAGAAAATAGTATGGCCATAGCAAACAATTTTTTTCCCCAAATGAGAGAAAATTGATGTAATGCGCTTTACATTGCATTTCACAGAGAAGCATTAGATCTGTTTACCTTGTTGAAATTCAAATTGTTTTATTATGGTGTCAATTCTTTGGTTTTGGCAGCACTTCTGAAGTGTCTGTTCACAAAAAGGCTCCCATAGTGAATGAATGCTAGTGTTGACACCACCTAACAAGCAGGGATTATGTGTTTACAGAAGAAGTAATATGATAGGTCAAGTCTAAGAGGCACTTCTCAAGAGCTCTTCAGCACATAATGAGTGACTGACTAGAAAGTGCGGAGCTGCCACTCTTGGCTTCGAGTCTGTGTTGATGCCTGCCTCTCTTCTCCAAAGCTCTCTTGATCATGTTCAGCTGCTCTGTTCTCATGTGGGGAATAATGGTAGAGTAAAGCTGCTTTTCTGTCTCATTTTTCTTGCTAATTTACACATTCAAGCCATTTTTTGTTTGCTATCCTTATTTGCTATTCCCTTTTGTCAAGGCACTGTTCTCTTTTTTGCCTCGGGCCTAAGAACTAATTTGAGCTTCTATAATTACTTCATGTTTTACACCTGTCTGCATATCCTGCACCCCCCTACTCTTGTCTCTGTACTTAAGCTGTATATTTCCTTGCAGAAAAGCTAGTTTTCATATACAAGGACTCCTCAGTTTCTCCCCTCAGACTTCCTACGGAAGAAACACAATTAAACTGTTGCCATATCCTCAGCAATGCGGCTGACCTTTGCAGTTCATGAAGGACAAATGAATGCTGTCTGCTTAGACAGTTTATGTTAAGACATTGTGGAGTAGAGAGCCTGAGCATTGTTCCTCATGAATGAAGCAATGGTTGTAGTCATTTTAAAATCATTAAGACTCTGAATGCACCATCTCATTCTCCAGTGTTTGCTCTACAGCTCCTCTTCTGCTTTAATAGCAGCTTATTAAATTTGGGTCAAGCGTACTCTGAAGAGTATCACAATGAAGAAACTGTTCTAAAAGTTACCTGTTTAAAAAAGGCATTTGATTAGATTTTTAACTTAAGTGACAGCTGCAATTCATTGCCTATTCTTTGTGATGTCGTGCAGCCTGAGCTGCCTTTTGTAATTTGGGCTTCATTTTGTAAGAGCTTTCCTGAATAATCCAAGGTTGCTTTCCACTTGGAGCCTGCTCCAATCCAATTAGGAGTTTAACAAGGGTCAAATTAAGTAGACTTTACACTTTGTGTTTGCATCATTAGCCATAAGACTGCTATGTGAGTGTGTGACTGTGTGTCAGGGAAGAGAGGAAAAAAGTCTGCAAGATGGGACAGATTCAAAGCTGTCATCCACCATGTGCTATGCCCCACTTGCTGATGGAGGCTCAGCAGGCTAGCAACAACATTTCCAGTTGTCTTTGGTGGCTGTTACTTTGTCAGGTTGCTGGTATATAGTTGGGAGGTTACAGGTGCTAGCTGGGACTGATGAAGAGTATGTTTTTTGCCTACTCTTTTCTCTTCCAGTAATCTATTGTGATTGGACAAACAACTGGAAAGACATGAAATTGAAACCTCTTGAGCATTCATTATATTTGATGAGATGACAACTATGTAGGCTCCTGTTCTAATTCCTCCTGCTCTTTCCTCTTTCTTTTTTAAATAATTATGCATTCTGTAAAATATCACAGGAAGTGGAGACTAATTTTTTAGGGAAACAGTTTTATAGAGGCCTTGAATAGACCACTTACCTGCTGTTAAAGAAAACAAAGAGTTCATTTTAGCCTTTTGAGAATTGCATTACTTAAGACTTTGCTTTGTTAATTTTGTCTATATCGTCAAATTATATTTGTATCTGTTAATATTTTAGCCCCCCATGTCACTATTTAAAGAAAATGACCTATTTTCAAAAAGGGAAGACAACAGAATTCTGCTAATCAGCACTTGTATGCGTGGGATATTGCTGGAGAGCTGTTGGTATGCCCTGAGAGCAAGCTTTGTGCTGCTACACACAAAGTAAAGATTTATCTAAAAATAACACTCTCATTGTTCCTTTCTTACCTCCTCAACCCATTAATAGGTACTTTAGTATCATGAGAGTTTTCATAGTTTAATCCCCTTTCAAAAGCTTTTCAGAATAAAAGCTCTAAATGGTCCTCAGTATTAATTTGATGTGACTTCTGTACAATATGGTTTAAAACTCTCAGAATCACATTTTTACCGCTTACCCTTTTTTCATTCGAGCAATGGGTGGAAAATACCAACTATGTTTAGTGGAGTCTCTAATGTGAGTCATTTTTGTTGCTTTCTTGTATAATTGTGTAATTTAAAAATTACTCTCTTGGTATTAGAACTGTTAATCCTCAAGAATATTATTTTGGGTTGTTCCTTCTAAAAATATAAGTGACTTACTGATATTATTCAAAGCTGTCTTTTTAGTCTCACATTTGCCAAGAATTGAGTCGGTAATTAGGTCACCTCGTAAATAGTAATCAGGCTTAATAATTTGCAGTTACATTTTTGTTTATATTTGGACCACAGTGGCTTTAAACACAGAGTTTCCAGTGCTAATAACCCACTTCACTTTTTCATATGTTTGGTACTTTTGAACACACAACTATCTTTCTAAAAATTAATATGTGGCAAAAATAATTCTTGCTATCTACAAATCATTTAATACTGGGCCTGTGAATTCTGTACCAAATTCTATTTCCTCAACTTTTCACATTTTTACATAACTTCCAATATGGAGGGAGAGGAGGATAAACCATGATGATTTTTTTAAACTCCATATCCCTTCACTGAGTTTTAATGATATTTTCCAAGGAAAAAGATATATCTCTGTGCATGTGTAAAGCATGCACCATAAACTTCTTTCCATAGTGAAAAATGTAGTTTAAAAAACGTTTTTTGGAACACTTGCCAGTAATAGGGACTGAGCTGATGAAAGAGGAAAGCTCTACAATACCACCCTGCCCTCGAAACTTTAGTGGAGTAGGGAGATGGGCAGAAATAAAAGAAGCACACAAATCAATGTAAATTCACACTTGCAAAGATGCTTTTATTGGGGAAAGTGACCTGGCCTGCAAGTTCAGGGATGGTTTCTCTGAGGAAGTGATTCTGCACTCTCCTGTTGAAGACATCTTGCTACAAAAAAGTATCATTTATTTTCTTTCTAAAGAACTCAAAACATTTCCCACATGTGCTTTTGACTCAACATTTACAAACATAATCGTACTTCATAATGATACTATATTAATAAGGGAACATATAGAAAAAGGTACCTGCAAAGATATATAAAAATTGTAATTTCAAAGGAATGTTTTGGTTAGGAAATAAGCAAGTGATTTCTAAACTCTTTTTGTTTGTTTGTTTCTTCTTGTTTACATTTTCTCTGGTTTCCTTTCCTCCTCCCCACTCCCTTCCAAAAAGTTGCTTCCATGATATATTTACTTACCATGCAGAAGAAACTTGGAATCATCTAGCACTGAATTAACAGTGTGCTGGAACCGGTATCTTAGGCTTGTGAAAGCTGCACATTCAGGGTCATCACATTTCCAGAATGAACTCTGCATGTGAGAAGATTTATATAGAACAGAAATTGGTAAATCCTACAAATAAGCCTTGTACCTCCCCATGTCGGGTGGTTTATCAGTACATTCCTCATTATGTCTAATGCAGTGTGTAGGATGTGGATTTATCCATAGGTTTGGGGAAAGAGTCCATGAATTTTCTCAGCTTCTCGCCATTGCTGTATAGGATCTGGGAATAGAAACTAGAAAATGTAAAATCACATTTAGCTTATCTCTTGTCTCATTTTAGGTATTATGAACATAAAACTTGCAGTTATAATTTTATTTTTCAGTGTCTAAAAAACTATGTAATATATAATCTACCTTTGAGGTAACAACTTTGACCCTTGGATTAAATAATGGTTCCTTTTTTAAAACTGACTTGGCATTTTGCATGGAAATGTTTATTATCTTGTAAATATTCCAGTGTAATTATAGACAATATACTTGAAGTTGTGTTTTATTTTCAGATATATTATTTTAGATTACACACTAGTGACCTTTATCAGTTAGTCTACTTCTTTTTCCCCTATAATAAAGTTTTTGAGTCAGGTGTGGTGGCACATTCCTGTAATTCTAGAACTCCATAGGCTGACGCAGGAGGATCCCCACAAGTCTGAGGCCAGCCTGGGCTACATAGCAAGACCATATCTCAAAACTGTTTTTAAAAAATTGGTTATTGTTTTGGTTTCAAAACTAATGCATATGGTGGCTTTTCTAAATAGAAGTGTAGTATTTGTTAAATGATAAAAGATAGCCAATATACATTAATGTTAAATGAAAATTGCCTATAATCTAACAGCCCAGAGAAAAAATTATTAGCATCTCTACTATACTTTTGTAGTGTCTATGTCTACATATAGGCAAATTTAAGGCCACCCTGGAAACTTAGGGAGTTCTATGTCAAAGTAAAAAGGGATGGGAGCATAGCTTAGTGATAGAGTACTTTCCTACCATGCACAGGGCCCTTGGTTCAATTTATAGTAATGCATTAAAAATTTGTGTTTTACTCAGTATTCAATCTATTTATTAATTTTAAATTAATTACTTTTAAAGGTAGAAAACTTTCTACTTTAGTCTGTAAGTTTAAATTACTTATTTTATTTTACTTTTAAATTTTTTAATTTGTGTATCATCATAATGTTTACTTTCAGTTGCTTTTTAATTCAAATTTAAGTGAATACAAGTTTGAGAAATAAAATTCCTGTTTAACATCAGCTCTGTATTAATTCATCAAATGCTCTTATATGTTTTTAATTTCACCTATTTATAAGTCTGATTTATTATTTATGCAGTTGTTTAAATGCTATCTCATTAAATTTGTAAGTCTCCTTTATTAGATTTTTGAAATTTTCGCAAAGTCACATATATTAACTTGGCATAATTTGGCAACAATCATTTGAAATTCTCTCAAAGAACTAGCTAAAACAGGCCAGGCTAAAACTTGAATATAAAACCACTTAACTTTTAATATTTTAAGTCCCTCTCTCAAAAAACTGGATCAATTAGGACCTCTTTGTCTTTGGATCTTCGGAAATTTCAATCATCTGTAAGAACTGGTAATGCACAGGACCCTGTAAACTTACATGCCTTGTCACTGCCTCATTCATTCCCTACAGCAAACTCAAAGACAAATCCTAGATAAAGTAGTTCATAAATTTTTAGAGTTAGTATTTGAGAATAACTTATTGTAGGTCATACAACTAAACTACACCAACCTAGCACCCCCACCCTCACCCCTGCATCCTGTGTTGAGGATCAAACCCAGAGTTTTCCGTTAGTTTGTTTACTTGTTTGTTTGTTTATAGACAGTGTCTTGTTTAGTTGCCCAGTCTGGCTTTGAACTTCCAATCCTTGATCCTGCTGCTTCAGCCTCCAGGTGGCTAGGATTACAAGCATGCACCACTGTGCCCAGGTCAGCCTAACTTGTTTGCTTCCCAGATAAGTGTTCTTAACTCCAAAGCATTTCTCAAGCTGTAAAACCATTGCCATAGAGTTAGAAGAGACTAAGTCATTGAGTCTAATTTTACATCGTTACTCCTTTTTTGAATATCCCTTTTAATATGTATCCAGCCATCTTGAATGATTATAGACATAAGGATCACTTGTTAATTTTTCCTCTTCTAGGTCCTTCTACTTTTCCCCCCTTAAGGCTATTGCCAGTGACTTCTTCCTTTCTCTCTCTCTCTCTCTTTTTTTTTTTTTGGCAGCACTGTAGATCGAACACACAACCTCGTGCCTGCCAGACAGGCATTAAGCCATTGAGCCAAACTCCCAAGCCTAGTTTTTCTTTTTTCTTTATATATATATATATGTGTGTGTGTGTGTGTGTATGTATTTTAATTTAAGAGAAAAAAAGACACATATAAGAAAGACAAAAAGCAAAAAAGACAAACAAATGGCTAGAGTAAATGCTTAACAGTAACATTATAGGTTTACAAAACAGGATGATAGAAACTTGACGATAGTTACAATATTGTGTATCATTATCTTCAAAATGTTTGTTTACATTAACAGATATAGACATGTAAAATTGATCTAATCATATGAGTATTAACTGTTCTTTCTCAATAACTAATACATTCAGCAGTATGTTCGTTTTAGTTATCTTACCTATACATATATACAGATTTATATCTTTTCCTTTTCCCTTCCCTCTTTCTCCCTTTTCCCTTCCCCATTACTTTTGCTCTTTGAGCAGTTTTTCACCCTTACATAGTATTTATTGTAGATTTTGGATCACATATACTTTTTCAATTTCTTACACTAGGGAGACAATACGGTATTTACACATGTGGGTTTGATATATCTCACTTATGAGTATGGTCTCAAGTCGTGACCATTTATTTATAAAAGTCTCAATGCAATCTTTCTTGATAGCTGAGTAGTACTCCATTGTATAAAAATACCACATCTTTTTTATCCATTCTTTGATTGATAGGCACTTGGGTTGTTCCCAAGATCTGGCTATTACAAATTGGGTTGCTATAAACATGGGTACACAAATATTGCTGTGGTATGATGTTTTCAGTTCTTCTGGGAAAATGGCCAGAAGTGGGATAGCTGGGTTGAATGGGATCTCCAGTCCTAGTTTCTTGAGGAATCTCCACGCTGATTTCCACAGTGGTTGCACCAGTCTACACTCCCACCAACAGTGGAGAAGAGTTCCTTTTTCCCCACAGCCCCTCCAGCATTTGCTGTTGGTTGATTTTTTAATCTTGGCCATTCTTTCTGGAGTGAAATGGAATCTCAGCGTTGTTTTAATTTGCGTTTCCCAAATGACCATTGATGTTGAACATTTTTTCATATATTTATTTTCCACTTATATTTCTTTCTCTGAGAAGTGTTTATTCATCTCAGATGCCCATTTTTGGATTGGGTCCTTGAATTTTAGGGGCCTGATTTCTTTTAATTCTTTATATGTTTTAGACAGAAGTCTTTTGTCTGATAGACAATTGGCTAAGATATTTTCCCAGTTTGTGGGTTTTCTTTTCACTCTGTTGAAGATTTCCTTTGACATACAGAAACTTTTTAGTAAACCTAGTTTTTCAAAGCAGGGTCACACTGTGTAGCTAGGGCCAGCCTTGCACTTGAGTTGTAGCCCAAGGCTCCTCCTACCTCAGCTTCCCTCCCCAGTGCTGGGATTAAAGGCTTGCGGCACCATGCCCGGGTTTTTTTGTTTTGTTTTGTTTTGTTTTGTGTTTTGTTTTGTTTTGTTTTTGCAGTACTGGGGACTGAACTCTTAACCTCGCACCTGCCAGGCAGACGGTTAAGCCACTGAGCCAAACTCCTGGCCCTTCCTTCCTTCCTTCCTTCCTCTTCTAAACCCATTCAAATTAGATTTTTGCTTCCACTACTTCTCTGAAAATGCTTCAGGGTTGCCTAGGACCTCCATTTTGATAATCTGAAAGCTGGTCTGTTGTATTTGCATAATTTATCACAGTATCATCCTGGCATAACTCTCTAAACCTTCCCTTCTGGGCCATCATCCTTCGGATCTATTTCATTCCTTTCTCCTTTGAGTCTCCTTGGCTGAATCATGCTTTTCTCCCCAGCTGTTTAAAATGGGAGTACCCCAAAATTTAGTACTTGAACACTTTTTACATTTATTCCCTTGGTAATTTCATTCAGTCTCATAGCTTTAAATATCATTCATATAGTGAAAACTCCAAAATTTGTATTTCTAGACTGAGTATCTTTATTAAGCTCAGATTCTTATATTCAAATGCCTGCTTAGTATTTTTGCTTAGGTAAATCAAATGTACCTTGTTCAATTCTGAAATCGTAGTTCCCTTTTCTGTCTCAGCTCAATTGCTCTATCCTCAATCTTTTTTTTTTTTCAATCAAAGTCCCTTGCAACTCAATCAATCCAGTTGTTCATGCCAAAATCTAGGAGTTATCCTTCTTTCTTCTCTTACTCTCATACCCCACATATACAGTCTTTTTGTAAGTTATATTGTATTTACTTTAAAACATATCCAGAATTTTACTGCTTCTCACAAACTCCACACCTGCCATGTGAGTCAGTGATTTCTGGATAGTCTTTCATTTTAAATGTGCCTTTTATGGTGTAATAATATTCAGAAATGTCTGTTGAACGTATTACACTAGAATTGTTACATCCTTTTTCCATCATTATAATTTATCCTAGGATGGTAATGATCATTTAGGAGTTATAATGTATTGCAGTGTATTACAGTGTTGAAGGAATCTACCAAAACTCTAAGATCTTCTTTGTATCAATTGTTTCTGAATAGATATTCTCATCTAAAACCATTAAATGACCATCACCTGTTGAGTACCTAAATGCACAATTTTGTCTCAAAGATAGGAATTGTCATCCAATTTATAGATGAAGAAATAGAGGCACCACGGGATGACAGCAAGCCTGCCGTATATATGGCATTTCCAGATTATATTGCCCATTATTGTCATGGCCATCTTAGTTTATGCAAGTTCATTCCATCATTGTCACACAAGGACAAAATTACCTAAAGATGAATTTCTAACAGTGTGTCCCCACCGTTAATCAGCACATGACTCTGATGTGTTCAAGATAAAAAGCCAGGAACTAAAGCATTGGTGGTGAACCTACAGCTTGTGTGTTTGAAAGCTGTAAAAAATTCACTATCACTGGACTAGAGGAACAGGCAGTAGAAATCAGACCTGTCTAACTTCAATGCCTATCCTTTGACTACTTCCACAGTAGGCTTAGAGATGGGAGAGAATATGCCATATTCAAGAATTTGAAGGAAATTCAGCATATTAGAAAGCTGTAAGAGATAGAATGCTGAAAAAAAGTCAGACTGGAGAAGACGGCACCCATTTTTAAGGGTGATTATAAACAATATAGAGGAGTTTACATTTTGCCATGAGGTATTAGGAAGGGGAAATTGTTGCTTTAGGTAGATTCACTTTTCTAGTTAATGATTTCTTTGCCTTTAGAGGAAAAATGAATTAGAAGACAACAGTACTGAAAGAATTTTTGGTGGCCTAACATAGAGTAATAGCAGTGGAAAAAAAAAAAAAGGACAATGGGGTGGATTTGGGAGATTTCTTGAATAAAGTGAACAAAATTGGAGAACTGATTGGATGTGGGAGGTTCAGTAGATTCTAGCTCTCAGGTTCCTGGCCGAGAAGTTATTGACATTCACCAAGAGTCAACGTTAGAGGGAAATGAGTGGATCTAGTTCCTTTATTTTACTTTTAGAATTAGGAAAAGATACCTGGACGATCTCTAAGAGGTAGTGCTAAGATGACATTATATATGTGAGTCTGGGTTCAAGGGGGTGGAGACCTCAGCTACAGGTAAATCTATGGGACATCAGAGTATGAATGACAGCTAAAGTCAAAGAACTGAATAAGCTGAGTGGAAGATTGTTTTGAGAACCCCAATCTTAATTGGGGTTCCAATATCAGAGCACCTAGAAACTCTGATGAAATAGGAAATTAGTGAAGGGGACTTAGTGAGTCAGGAGGACAGTCCTCCATCCCCAAGTCATGCTAGGTAGAAATGCAGTCAAGGAGAAGAGAGGGGAGAGCAAGAGAAAAGGTGGCACCAAGTTGCAGTTTATATGAGAGGATCGGGTGTGAAAGAATAAAACATACCTGAATGTCCTCTTGAAGAGCGCAGATGCAAAGTGAGGAGCCTGGGAGGCTTTGCCTGTGATCCGCCTCTAAATTCTTATCTCTGACCATTGGCTTGAGGCCTTTGTGGATGGTATTGTTTTAATGCCTGGGCAGTAACCTTTGCTGTGATTTCCCATTTCAAGGATGTCATCTCCTGAACACTGGAAAAGAAAGAGGTACTTGCAAAGGACACCTAAGAAATAGACAAGAGTTGGTGGGGGAAAAAATCAGGAGCATAGAATATGAAAGCCAAGGAAAGAATTTCATGAAGAAAGAACTGTTTCTCAGTGCCAGACTGATGGATCGTTGAATGAGGACTGAAAGTGTTAGCTGAATTTATCAAGGAAGTTATCAGTCACTATGGAAAGGTCCAGGGCTCATTTGCACCAAGTACTTTTATGTTTTAAGCCAAAGAGAGGAATTAATTTCAATTTGTTAAATTTCACCTTAAAGATGTTAGACTAGTGTGCTGGAGTTGCAGTCCAGAGAATAATAACCTGCAGTAAAAATGTTTCCCTTGTAGCTAATATGTATTAGCATTCTAGAAATATATACAAATTCAGGATATTAAGAATTTCAAGCCGGGCGTGGTGGCGCACGCCTTTAATCCCAGCACTCGGGAGGCTGAGGTAGGCGGAGCGTTGTGAGTTCGAGGCCGGCTTGGGCTACAGCGCGAGCTCAAGGCCAGCCTGAGCTACACAGTGCGACCCTGCCTCAAAAAAACCAGGGCCGGGAGTTTGGCTCAGCAGCTTAAGCGCCTGTCTGGCAGGTGCGAGCCTGTGAGTTCAATTCCCGGTGCTGCAAAAAAAAAAAAAAAAAAAAAAAAAGAATTTCAAATTCAAGTTTAAGGTATAGGATCCCCCCACCCCCCAACTCCTACCACCCCCCACTCCCGCTGTTAAGCTATACGCCACCAACTTCTTTTACAAGCCACTTCTTATCAGCTGCTTGTTACTGAAGAATCTGGGGAAAATGAGGGAAAAGATTCTGCTCTGTAACAGAAACAGGGGAATTTTGGGGCACAATTTTAATGTAAGAACACATTTATAAGATAGCAAACTTATATTTCATGATCAATTAGAAGTCTCTGACCAAGTTTCTGTTCTGCTGTTTCTGTTGAACTCAGTTGACCTTGACAGTGTCTGCAGCCCAGCTGCACACCTCTGATGAGCACTGAGTCAGAGTAATTGTCTATACTTTAAGGCACCCTGGGGTAATCCAAAGTCCCCTCCCCAGAATGTTCCTATATTATGGTGTTGCCTTTAACTGTGCTCACTCAGTAAGGGCCCCTTCCCCTTGTTCCCAAAGTGTTCCTATATTATGATAAACAATTCCTTTGTTTCAAGTCTACCCTGCTTGTCAATATATGACTCAATGTGTGTAACCAGTTATGTAACATTTTGTCACTTGCTTTGTGCTTCCCACATCTAAATTCTATATAAACTAAACTCTTCCTAAATTCAGCACTGTTGCCTTTGAGGAATTACCCCACAACAGTCCACTGGTATGAAGATTAAACACTGCCTTCTTGTCAACAACAACAACAAAAAAGATGTTAGACTAACTTCTACCTCATTGTGATTTTGGGTGCCAAAGATTCTGATCTCAATATGGAGTTCCATAGGAAGTTTTCCAAATGTTTTGTTATTCTCAGCATTTGTTTTGAAAATATTTGAAAGGAATTTGTACCACAGGCAGCTGTAGAATTTCTATATAGAAGAGATTAAGACCTGAGGGGTTTAAAGAAAGTTGAAGAAGTAATCCATGCAAATTGTCTTGAACTTTTATGCATCCACACCCTATGTTACAGATTAATAAAAGCAGTTATATATTTCAGAAAAGTTTTCACAAATTAAATAAGTCTAAGGAAGTACATGCTCAAAATTACACAACCACCCCTCCTCCTGTCATGCTTACACATACACATGACTTAAAATACTTCAGTGTCCATTCATATTTTCACTTATTTTTCTAGTCTTCTGTCCTACCTACCTGGGGAAAAAATATTCTATCCTGGGTTATAAGCATTCATGCTCAGGGACTATCATGTGCCAGCCACATGTTGGCACTTGATGGATACTTCTGATACTGAATTTTGTACTGAGAAAAATTATATTTACTTGCAAAGGAATAAAAAAAGACTAAGATGAAAGACACGAGCAGGAAGCATTTACTGGGTGTCTATGAGTGTCAAGTATTCTGACACAAACTTTCAGATACAGTTTTTCATTTAGCCCTTAGCCACTCATTGTGCAGTTGACAAGACTGAGGCTTGGAAAGGTCCAACAGGGTTTAGTAGCTTTCCTAGGAGCTACATAAGAAGTAAGAACTAAAACTAGACTTTTATTAATGTCTGGGGCCCTTGCCATTACAGGTTATACCATCTCCCATATTTTCCTGTCTTACTTTCATTGTGAACTCATAACTAATTTTTATATGACACAGTTACCAAGGAAAGCCATAAACAATTTTTAAAAACATGTATTATATGTACACAGTTCAAGTTGCTATTGAAGGAAATTGCATGTTTCTTTTAAAAATAATCTATTTAAATACTAACAAGCTCAGGTAAATACTCAAAACTTTACGCATTTCTGAAAATTATGTATATTAACCTGGAGTTGCTATATAATTGCCATATGGAAAGCACTATTGGAATAGCTGTTAAAATACCTGTACTATTCTTTTCTTTAGGTGAGTGAAATTTAAATAATTTTTCACTGCATAAATACTTTTGAAATAAATATTTATCAATGATTATCAAGATGCAACAAAATTTTCTGTAATTATGTCTCAGGACACTTAAACTTTTTAAGTTGACTTAGACTGGCAATGATATATTAGTACAGAGCCTGTTACAGATTTTATAAGCAAGGAACACATTAATAAGAAGTTTTATACTTAAATTGTTGCCAAATATACATAGTAGTCATATCATTTAGTTATCAAAGAGTTCTATTTGCAAATAATTTCTCCTAGGAGAGTGACAAAAATATAACTTGAAATGGCATCATCTTTAAATTCCTTTCCTGAAAGTTTTGTTGTTGTTACTGTTTCTTGGCTGGTTGACTAGTGCTGAGAATTGAACCCAGGGCCTCCTGCCTGCTAAACACAGGCTCTACTGCTGAGCTAAACACCTAGCCCTACTAAAAGAAGACTACTGTAGATCTTTAATATTTTTAGTTGTCTATTCATTTGTTTAAAGAATTTCATGACTATAAGCTCAAGTGAGGATTGGAAGATTTTCTGTTATTCTGTGTGTTAGAAAGGGCTCAGACTTACGTTCCCAGCTGAATCTTGGCCCTGCTTCTATTTACCCACAGCAGAAATGGAATGGTTTCTACTCAAACAGGTATTTTAAAAATCTGTTTCCAAAACAAGCTTCTCAGAGTCACTCCTGTCTTGAACTGGCAGAGAAACCATACCATTTTGCTTTTAATTTGCAGCACGCATTAGTTGCAGTATGGGTACATGATAGGAAGTAAAATCTTGACCACACAGCTGCTCAATGTCAGTTAAAATCTTGTCTGAGTGAAATAGTATTTATAGAGAAGTGCCTGAAAATTAAGGAGAATATTTTTCCCTATGTATTCTGGGTCCCTAGATTAAATCTGTTCAGTAGAAACTCAATATAGGCCATGTTGGATTTGGTTCTGGGTTTTGTGGGGGTTTTTTTGTTTTGTTTTGTTTTGTTTTTGGTTTGTTTTGGTCAATTTTTTTTTTTAATTTTGGCAGATTCACACACACACATAATGTACTTTGATCATTCTACGCGCTGCTTTTATTCCTTTGCCCTGGCCCATTATGTTACATTGGAGAGACCTCCTTTGAATTACCTCAATAAATAGAGGCTTTCTGTTAAAGGCATGTGTATGTCTGGAATTATAAAAACAGAAGAATAGATTCAGCTCTAGAGACCAACTGCTTTCTTCATTCCTCTTTTATAAACCACTTGGTCAGCTAATCTCTGAGCAGGTTTTTTTTTTTTTTTTCTCTTTTAACAAATAACCTTTCTATATTTATTCATACATTTGGTTTCTATGTATTTTCAAATTGCTAGTGTGCTGTTATGGCTCTCCTGGCTGCTCACTACATGGTGACATTTCTGCTTCAGTTCCTACTGCCAATTACACAGTTCTTTCTGCATTTCCTATTTCTAGTTCTCTACAGAGAAAGTCTGACTCACTCAGCTCATATTTGTGAGCCAGGCCAAACCACAAACTATTGGCGGATCTCTGGATTAGCCACCGTTGATTTGGCCTGGAGGACATACTTCACGGTCCTCACAGACTGGCCCCTTGCACCTGGATCTTGGGGAGCCTGTGTCTCTCAGAAGGAAAGAGTGGGCCTCTTTTACTCCTTATTTCTAGACTAAGTTGTGTTTTGAGAAATAGTAGAAATAAGTCTTAAAATTCAGTATAAGGACATTGTCGAAGACATTATTCATTACATGATACAGTTTCCTTTTGGAAAACCCCTGGCATAAATTTATTTCTATCTTTGGTATTAGTAATAATTAGCTAATTATTCCTGAACTGGTTTGTTTTTATCTTACTACCTTTGTGGTGAATTCTTTTGCAGCATTGCCAGTTAGTTGGGAGTTCATACATTTGTGGCCCAAACATGGAAAGATTAAATGACTCTGTGGTATGTTTTTTATTTTCATTACCAACCTCATGCCTGGCTTCCTTTTCTATTTTTGACCTTGTTTTTTAAATGCATTTCTAATTTAAATGACATCTTATGTATTTCTGTAAATTACTTGAAATCTTTTGAGAAGCAAGATACAGATATAAATTGTAACACATTTCAGAAGCATATTAAATTTATCAGCCAGCTTTTAGTTAAACGTGAGGTAATTTTTAAGAAAGTGGATGAATACTTTGAAAATATTATGCTTTTTATATTGATGTATTTTAAAAATTATCCAGCTATGTTTTTAAAATATAAAAATTCCTACAGGCTTAGAAATACCTTTCAAATGACATTAGAACAGATGATATTGCACATTAATCATTTTTGACACATTCTTGTTATGAAGAAAGTAGATTGTAACAAAATTAATGTACATTTTAAATTATCTGAGCCTAAACCCTTTTGCTGAAATAGTTGCATGTACCCTTCCAATAATAACATACTCCTAAAATTATTTATTTTTTTACCCAGACTGTAGTTCTTGGCTACTTCTTTAAAACAAAACAAACATAAACAACAACAAAAAAAGAAACTGACATGAATTTTATGTAAAAGAAATCCTTTAGGTAGAAAGTGAAGGGAGGCTACATAAGCCTCTAGCAGACAAAATGTCGCTTACATTTTGCTGCCCAGTAGTTTGATATACTCATTTGCTGATGTGAAATGACGAGGGCTTACAAAACAGGGTTTTGTTTTTTAGCTGCCTGTGGACCTAGTGGGGCCTAACAGAACCCAGTCAGCAGGTCATTAACTCTGGAGAAAACAGCTTGCATTAATATGCTCTAATCCGGTATAATTAGTCAAATTACTGCACGCTGACCAGCTTGTCATGTGTTGTCAGACTTGGCATGCACACTGGATTGCCTGGGTCCCTCTGGAATGCCACCCTCAATCAGAGAAAATTGCTCATTTGTAGTGGTCTTGAACTCTTTATAGAAAAAAATATACTAAAACAGTGGTCATAGAGTACCTTTATTCTGATGCTTTCAAGTTAAAATATTTTTTCATCAAAATTAGCTTAGTTATGTAGGTGATTGAAATGAAATCTTGCAGTTTGTACAAGCACATTTTCTGTAGCATATCTATATAATAGTCCAAGAAAAATCAACATTGGTGTAGGGAAAAAAAATCTAACCTAAATCATTAGCAGTTGATCAGCTATGTTTCAGTGCATAGGATTGTGTGTTTGCCTGTGTTTGTGTTTGTGTGGGTTTTTTTCCAGTAGGGTAATAGGTTATTAAACTCTAAAAGGGCCACATTAGCATAAATTTACAAGAGCTCTGTTCTGGCGGCACGATAAAAACCTGTGTTACCTTTGCATTAACACTGAATTGCTTGTTGTGCTTTTGGCAATGACAGATAAGTCAGTGTAATTCCCCATTGCAACAGAAATGATGCTCCAGATTCCAAGCGCATCCTGAAGATGTCACTGACAATAATCTTCAAAGAACGGCCAGTGAAAGTGGGCTGTATGTTTGTAGGATGATATACTGCAAATGACAGGAAGAATTATGTGAGTGAAGACGAATCTGTAACATATTATTAAGCAATTTCTTGAGAATAACAGGGATAAAAGGATAATGGATGAGGGTGTCATTATTACCTTCTTGTAGAGGGAAAGCAAAAGCAAAGGTAGAGAGACAAGATTAATTGAGGAAGGGTGAAGCATTCATTGCTCATCAGCTCTTTTGTACTCTGCTCCTGAAATTCCAGACTCCAGGAGGAAAAAAAAAAAAAAAAAGTGCCAGAGCTGCATTTTAATGCAGCTGGCAAGGAGTAGAAAACTGACAAGGCACTTTTTAGTCACCTCCTTTTTAATCCAAAAAAAAAGAGTACATAATAATACATAATAGCTATTTGAATGTTCTGAAGTCACCCCAAAAATATACCAGAATATTCTTTGTCTTTGTGTGGCGGTATTACTTATGCTTTTAAACTTCAATTTATAAAATTTCAAATGCATTTTTCTGTGCACTGCCAAAAATATTTGCTCTTTTAAGTGTAGAAATTCACATTTAGATATGAAAATTTTCAAAATTCAATATATTACTAGTTTGATCAGCCTAAGATCATTAAGAAGCAATATGTTTTATAATCAGTTTTTACTCTTTTACTCTAAGCACATTTCCCTTTTATGTAGTAACTTTATTAGATAATGTAATTTCTCAAGTAAAGAGTATGAGTAGGTAAAAATTTGAAATACCGAAATATTCATTTGTGTGTTTTCATTTATTACTTGTTTCTTGTAACTTCTTATTTGACCAATTATTCTAAAGTGCATATTATATCACATATAGTAAGGCATGTATAGTAAGGTTATAATATGGCAACCACTATCCTTCTGGTTATAGAATAGCAACACAGGTATGGTGCTAGAATCTGAGAAACCTTTCGGGACATTAATTTCCTTCTGATTGAAATTTATTCCTGATACAGAATTAACTTTTAAACTATTGGAGAAACTTTAAAAATAGTTATTTCTATAAACCAAGGTAGCAGAAAAACCAAGTGATCAGGTTTCAAGCTTAAATATTCTGTATACCCAATGGGGATTTTGAAGATTAATTTGGGAATAAGAAGCTTCTATTTCATCCTTGTTTATTTATCAGGCTCATGTGTTCAGGAAAGGTAGCACAAGATTAGGAACCAGGTGTCATTAACAATTAAGAATCATTCCAGGTTGATATCTAGTCAACAACCAGTAACTTAATGTGTATATATTGTGTATAGACAGACATACATAGCAGTAAAGTTATTAAAAGCTGCATGTATAAGCCACCTAAGGAACAAGGTTTGCTTGCTTGTTTGCTTATTTGTTGCTGGACTACCACTCTGAGCTACATCCTCAGCCCTCATGTTATCTTTTTATTGTGTAATAATTTATTATGTAATAACTTACTTACTGTATACCTTGTGATTTAATTTGTGACAGTCATTTTTAGTGAGCACAACTTTCTATTTCAAATCCATAAATGAGAAAACGAACAGAAAATTAAATGACTTTACCCAAATAATTCCATAGTAAACGGTGCTTCTAAGAATAAAGCCATCTTCATATACTTCATCCAATGTACTTTTCATTTGATATCTGATTTTTAATGTATTATTCATGCCACACTGTGGTATATTGTATATTTCACTACTTTTTGTGTGTGTCTTCTTTATCTTAAATGTTTACTCACTAAAGGAGCATCCTGTGTTTTCTATAGAGTAAGAGTCAAGAAACTAACATTTAAAAAGGTATGGTAGGTACCAGATACTTCACTAGACTGTTTGTCTACACTGCAGCTAAATGAGTTAGATATCATTGTCACCACTTCACCAAAGAACAATCTAAAATTCAAAGACACCAAGTCATTTGTCCAGGCCTCACAATTAGGAAGTATTGGCTACTCAAACCTAAGTTTTCTTGGCTCCAAAGCTCATGTTCTTTCAAACACTATGCAGTCCTGTACTCTTGTATACAGTATATCTTACATATGCAGCCAAAATTATACTGTTTTTATATCTATTTAGTGTATCTCCAAATGTCCAAATTCAGTGACTTTTTCTATCTTCCTTAATTTTCTGCATAGCATTTGATACTGAGCTTCCAAAATTCTAAACATACTTCTCCACTTAAGTCCTTTTAGTCTCCCTCACTGGTTTCTCTTCCTTCTTTATATTCAGTATGCATTCTCCCATCCCCAAAGGCATGTCCTCCCATCACTTCAGTTTTCTACCTTGGACATCTAGTCTCTATTAAACTTTTCCTGTATACAAAGAGTGCCAAAAACCTTTATGCCCTGCTGAAGAATTCTCTCAGTATGTTTTGTGTGCCTCAAACCAAACTCATCACTTTCCTTTTCTTCTTAAATTTCCTCTTAGCTCCCCAATTTTTTTTTTTTTTTTTTTTTTTTTTTTTTTTTTTTTTTTTTTTTTTTTTTTTTTTTTTTTTGCAGCACTGGAGATTGAACTCACAACCTTGCGCCTACCAGACAGGTGATTACGCCACTGAGCCAAACTCCCGGCCCTTAGCTCCCCAATTTTAAACGACAACAGCATTCTGATTACCTGGGCCTTATTATCAATGAAAATTATCTTGTAATTCTCCAGCCTGATATTAAAAGTCTCTCCTGCCTTTTTAGGATGTTGGAGTCCATTCTCCATTCCTTCTACATCATTTACAAACCAGCCATCCTTCAAGGTCCATGTCAGATATTCTCTCTAGTAAAGCAATCGAATATATGTATCTCTCTTTTCTTTGAATATCTGGACATTTAAACTGAACTTTCTTCTTTGTGTTTTATTATAACCCATCTTTATTAGTTTTATATTTGTCTTGTTACTTCCTTAATAAACATTTTAAGGGCACAAGTGGTATCTGGAACAGTTTAACAAGGCACTCAAATATGTGTTGAAGTGAATAAAATAAAATTCTCTAGGACTCTCAGTAAAGTATCTTTAAAATATAATTTTCCTTCTATATGAAGTAGCTCATTTTCCTACATTAAAATTTAATATTAATCTTTTCATTTGGCATTTTTCAATATTCTTTCTTAATTTGTATTTATACATAGCAATGTATTGTTTTCATAGCTATTTGTGAGCATGCGCTTCTCTTGTGCCTTTTGTGAAATGGGCATTTCTGTTAATCCTGGATATGCACAGATAAACAAGTCCCTACCTTCATGAAGTTTACTATTTCTTTGAAGAGAGGGGCCTTTTTGTGTGATATTTTACTCAACTTGTTAAACATGCTCACATTCCTTTACAGTTACATTTATGATATATGGTAATAATGGAAAAGTGAATATGGAACACTTTACTGTATGTTTGAGTATATTTAAATCTTCATTATATTTAATCCTTATACCAACCCTAAAATATAGACATTGATTACCCCATTTTGAAATATGGAAACAGACTCTGAGAGTCAAAATCACTTGCTCCAAATCACAAAAGAAATGGAGCAATAGAGCTGAATGAAACTGAAGTTTATTTAATGCTAAAATCCATGCTTTTCCACTGTGCCACACAACTAACTAGTTGTTCTAGAAGAGTGGCCCTGATGTTTGTCAGAGGCCTACTTGGATATATCACAGCAAGGCTGGAAAATAGAAGGGGAAATGACTATGTGTAGAAGAAGCATGGGTGCCAGAGAGGAAGCAAGACAGACTTCAAGAAAAAGATCAGATTTGCTCTTTCTGAAGAACTCATTTTCCTAGGAACTCACCAGCTCCTATGTGACCTAACACTTAGAGAGAGATCCCTTCATGAGGATGGTCATGACCCAATCACTGGGCCACAACTCTTAAAGGTTCCACCATTCCAGCACTCTTACACTGGAGGATTAAGCCTCAAAATGAGGTTTGGTGGGGAAAATCACATTCATGCCATAGAATATGAGTGAGTGAAAAATTAAATAAAAAGTTTGTAATATGAATGGCTCAGTTGGAATTCAAGCCCGAAGTACCTACCATCCTAGTATCAATGTGATTACCATGCATAATAATACTCCCATAAGGAGAAGGTAATCGAGTTTCTAATGTGGAATAAGGCAAACATAACTGTCCCTGTACCAGTGAGGTTGAACATTTCCTCTCTTTAGCTCCAGTGGCACTGTGGACATAAGTTCTTACCGGAAAAGGAACTGAAGGGATAAGCATATGGGAAGGGAAGACATGCTAGTGAAGCTAGTGAGAAAGAGGTTAGGGTAGTCAGGGTTATAGGAACACAGTAACAAGGAGTCTGGCACTTCTTACCAAAGAAGCTCTCAGAGAGACCAACCAGAGGACCAACTACCCACTACCCCACTAATTCCAGTAATTGTTTCCTCATCTTTCTTTTCTAGTGCTATTGTATGTAAACATCACCCTGACTTGATTTCTTTCTTGATTTCCCCACAGGGGAAAAAGACAGTCTTTTCGCTCTTATAACCTCCATCTCCTTTAAATCAGCATAAAGTCTATAGGAAGTTTCAAAGTGTTTATATGAGGTACAATTAAAATAGAAGGTGAATGTTTACAATTTCTTAAATTATTACAGTAAAAAGCACATTGCCATTAATCACCCTCAAAATACACCCCTTTGCTTCAAACACTTGCCACCTTCTGAAGCAATTCCAGAGGTTCTCTTTCATGAGTGTCTTTATGAAGTCTGATAAAAAATACAGTGAATGGTACCTCCTAGTGCCATCCAACAAAAAGGCAGGTACATAAAGCATGGTGTGTCCTCATCTCCATTATTCACTAGATCTGGTAACTTGTGACTTCTGGTTCTTCTCCAAAGTCAAAATGAACATGAAAGGTAAATATTTTGAAATGACTCAGAACATAAATGCAGCCATAACAGCACAATTGAAGACACTCACAAAAGAGAATTCCAGAACTGCTTCAGAAAGTGGCAAGGACAATAAGTGTGTTGAAAACAAGAGATTTTTGAGTGATACTAATGGCAATATGACTTCCATTGTAATAAATTTTAAAGTGTAAATATTTACCATATTTTTTATCATGCTTTGTTTCTTTACATTGAAAGCTCTTACTTGAGGCTCATGATTTATTCATAGCATACTATAAACACCAATTTTTTCTTTTCTGACAGACATTTACATTTCCCCATTCAAATTAGAAAAGTAGCCAGGAGTGGTGGCACATGCCAGTGATTCTAGCACTTGTGAGACTGAAGCAGGAGAACTGATGCATGTTTGAGGCCAAGCCGGGGTACATAGTGAGTTCAAAGCCCTCACCCTGTCTAAAAAACAAACATGCACACACACATACACACACACACACACAGAGAAAAAGCAGTTCGGATTCATTGCTGCTTCATTACCAACTACAGTTCTAACTTTCAATTCCTGGGAGGAGTCTGGTTAGCTAGCTTGTGTCACAAATGTCTATCATTGGTCTATCAGCCTGTGGCCAGGAGAAGTAAAACATACTCCTGAGAGTACAGGGAAATTCCTCTGAGAAAACAGTTATGGTTGGGACATAGCACTTCCCAAAGCCTACTCCTTTATTTTGCTGCTCCTTTGCTTTAGTGTACTATTTTTAGTATACAAGCCAGTTTGGAGGATGATGGAAGTATTCTCATAGGAACCAGTCAAGAGCCTATCACACAAAAGGAATAGGATGTTCCCTACAGATAGAAGGAACAAAAGCACATAGAAGCCGTGGACAGGTGAAGCAGTGGCATAAGAAGACCCTGTAGTCAGAGAGAGAGATGACACAGACACACGACAACAACCCAGAGGCTGGATACTGGTGTGGCTGTCGGGAGAGTGGAAGCAGACGTGTGGCCACAGCTAGGGAGACATTAGCAAAGCTCTCTCAGAGTCCCGCCATAGGGTTACCAGGGGCATTATCAGAAAAATAAGCAAAAAAGGACTGAAAAACACAATGAAATTTGGCCATCAGCTAGATGTAGGAAAATAAAATGGCAAGGATATTTAAAAATAAATTCTAAATTTTCAGCTTCAATTATGGTACCTTATGAATGAATAATGATGAGATTCACTGAGATATCTTACCATAATTATTATGACCACCTTTTTTTGCATTGTGCTAGACATTTATTTAATCACCACAATGTTTCTATGAACTGCATATTATTTTCATGATTTTATATATAAAGCTTGTACGATTTGGAATACTTTGAAGTTCATTTCCATTCTCATTTCTATCATATTTCAAAACTACCGTGCATATAAATTTATTTTTTGAAAGAAGAGCAGCTTTTTGGAAAACATATTTTTCCTTTTTTCATTCTGCACTTTGTTTTTTGTGAGGCCTTTAGTTCACAATGTCTAGTAGGCACTGAACTGTGGGTCTGCACCAGAGGAATGCGCTGGGCTGGACCCTCAGAAGTGACAAGCAGCACCTGTATGTTAGAATTAGGAAAGGAATCATTCAGGAAGAAGAGACTGCCCCAGTAAGTTACCGTGTAAAGCAGCAGCTTGCCTTTCCCAGGAATTGTTTAACATTATAAAAAAGAAAAAATATTGTTAAATGTAGTAGCATACAATTTTCAGTGTACTCATACTCAATTTTAGTAATTCTGTATCACTTGTTATAGGGTTGCTTTTTAAATCTGTATTTTCTTTTCTCTCGGTTAAAAAGGTATTTACTAGAGATTTGTCTTGTCTTTTCAAAGAACCAGTTTTTAGTCTTTTTATTTTTTTCCTTTTTAATTTTTAAATGATTTTACTTTATTTTAGTTAGATTTCCGTTTTTAATTTTCCTTTAGCATGTTTTCGTTGAGTTAAACTGACAGTTGAATTCATATATTTTTCTTTTTTATACTTGAAAGCATTTAAAACTAAGAACGTATACTGACATTCTATTTTCATCACATTCCATAGGAATGTTTTAATATTCATCATCTCCCAGATGTTGTGTACTGTCTTCATTCCTAAGAGAATGACATGACCTCAAACGAATCTTATTTGTAGGATGTCTTTTGTGATAAGGTCTTTCTTTGGGGCACTGCAAACAGGGAAACATAGACCCTCACATTGCTCCTTCTAGGTTGTACACCCATGTTACCCAGTCAACTCAGAATTGAGAAAGAAGAGCTGTGCTGTGGATTTTAAAGAGAAATATCTTTCCTTTCTTTTGACTATCTTCCAAAGGAACAAATCAGATCCTCTGAATAAGTGCCAGGAGTCCAATCCAGCAGTGAACAATGTGGTCCAAATGAGCAAAGGAGTTCAGAAACAGTCCCCAGCTCTTCGTTCCCTGCCCCATCTCCTTACTCCCTTGCTCCCACTGCCCTAAGAACTTAGTAGTATTTTGTATAAATTCCGCTTCATTAGACCGTCTCAACAGATTAATCTCATGTATTATGTAGGCCAGTTAGAATAAGTTCTGCATCAAATTCTTCAACATTGTACTCTGATATTACTTTTAGTTTTTTTCATGTCAGCTTGGTATAGTGAAGTGAATTCATCATATTCATCAAGCAAACCCAATGAAACTAGGTATTTTCCAAGGAAAAGACAAATGCTGTAACATCACCTAGATTTTATAAATAACATTAATTACTGTGTGGAGACATGAATTTTGTAATAAAATATACAGATTTAGAAAAATTATAGCTCTTCTAAGTAAATATTGATTTGTATGCTGTGAAAAATTCAGAACTACAGACATTTATTGGATATTCCTTATCACCATGCAAGATATTTGGAGAACAGAATACCTTAGTGAGGTATTCACAGGAGGCTTTTATTTAAATAGTTAGCATCATGAAGGTTGGGGACAAGGTACTCTGATTCTTGAGTGGATCAGTTTTTTGTTGTTGTTGTTGTTCTGTTTTGTTTTGCTTTTTCTGATTTTTTTTCTTTTTGAGAATCAAACTAATGTTTACTTAGAAGTACACTGAATAGCAAATTTATTAATTGTTCTTTTTATGTGTCTCTTTTTGTTTGTTTTTTATTGTTTTTGTTTTTGTTTTGAGGCAGGTTCTTGCTATGTAGTTCTGCCTGGCCTTGACCTCATTAGGTAGTCTAGTCTTGCCTCAAATTCAACAGCAACCATCCTGCCTCTGCCTCTCAAGTAATTGTTCTTTCATAAATGCTCCATTATGAAAATGTATTAGCAAGTTATTGTTTACTAGAAATCAGTTACTTGTTCCCATCAAAGCCTATCGAATATAATTGCTTAATATATTTACTTACTTTGCTTTAGTGCCTTGTACATCTGCCAAAATAGGCATTAAACGTGTAGATCATTGGCAAGTATTACTAAATTTATAAAATAAACGAGAAAAATTGCCAGTATTTATGAAAAATATACTTTATAAAGGAGTTCTAAGAGAGGATAGTTGGCGTCTTAGTCCCTTTGGGCTACTACAGCAAATATTTAGACTGGGTAAGTAATAAATGACAGAAATATTGCTTACAGTTTAAAGTCTGGAAAGTCCAAGATCAAGGCACCAGGAAATTTGCTATCTAATGAAGCTGCCTCTGCTAAATGATGCCTTCGTGCTATGTCCTAAGGACCAGAGACGAAGGGACTCATTCAGACCTCTTGTATAGGGGCATTCCTCCCATGTATGAGGGTGGACCCCTCCTGATTTAATCAATATTCAAAGGTTCCACCTCATACTACATTCTTGTTGGGTCTGGGTTTCGACATACATATTTTGGGAGAACACAATTTTTTTTTCCTTTTTTTTTTTTGGTACCAGGGATCGAACTCACATCATGCCTGCCAGGCAGGCACTTACGCCACTGAGCTAAATCCTCGGCCCTGAGAACACAGATATTTAGAACAGTACACTCGTATCTCTAGTCTCAGTGTTAAGGTTTTTTGTGACCTACATGAAGTAAATAAATATCAGTAAGTTTTAATAGAAATTAAAGTTCCTGTTCAATGTATCATGCAGTGGCATACAGTGATATATTTCACATATTAATACATTTAAATTATTAAAAACTTTTGAGTTTTAAAATAATCTTTGTTTTTTGAAGTTAATATATGTATTACAGGAAACAAAAACACAAGAAGCAAAGAACAAAGTCATTCTCAGTCATAAGTAACTTAGCTGAATGTTCTTCTAGGTCTTGTTGTGTACATACATGACATGCCATTTTGTATGATTGAGTCTGTACAGTGTGTGTCATGCTTTTCCACACATCATGAATATTCACCAACTCAAAATCCCAAGGCTAAAAGAATATTTTTGATAACTAAGAACACACTACACCAACTCAATCTGTTAGAAAAAAAATTGTAATTCTGCCTTTCTTGGGAACAAAAATTTCACTGAAGATAAAAATGGCAACAAGCCTCTAGATAAAAGTACTGGCAAAGTTACAGTTACAATACTGCCCATCCTTAATGCTCAGTTTAAAATGAGACATAACGCAGCAGAGTACACCAAGCTATGTATCTGAGTTATCAGATCTCTGCAATTAAGATATTAGCAAGAAGGCATGTTCCCATTGGACTAATAATGTATTTCTACAGCATAGCTAGAAGACACTTTAGAAACTTTTAAAAATATTAAGTAAACATACATATTTAACATCTTCTAAATATTTAAATGTTTAAGGTTTTTTTGGAAAAAAGGTAAAACAAAATTTCATAACAAAATAATAGGGCAATAACAATAGCTAACCCATTCATGTTGTTACCTTTAAAGTAGTTGCTTAGGGTACAAGACATGGGCATAAAACTTTCTTCAGTCAATATTAGTACAAACCTTCTTTTTAATGCTCTAAGAGACACTAATAGTATAACTGACTCACATGTTTTCCTTTTTCCCTTCCCTCCTTTCCCCTTTTATCCATCCTAGTTCCTTTTTCCTTTTGAAAAGTTTCTTCCCATTTCATGATATCTATTGTACATTTTAGACCTTATTTACTCTTTCAGTTTCTCACACAAGTGCGACAATACTATGTTTACTCATATGAGTCTAATTTATTTCACTTATGAGTACGGTCTCTAGTTGCATCCATTTACCTATAAAAGTCTCAAGTTTATCCTTCTTTATGGTGAGTAGTACTCCACTGTATAAAAATACCACATCTTTTTTAACCATTCCTCAGTTGACAGGCATTTTGGTTGTTTCCAAGATTCAGCTGTTACAACTGTGCTGCTATGAAAATGGGTACACACATATCCCTGAAGTATGATGTTTTTCATTCTTCTGAGAAGATACCCAAAAGAGGAATAGCTAGATCAAGTAGCACCTCAAATCCGAGTTTTTTGAGGACTCTCCACACTGATTTCCACAGTGGTGGTACAAGTTTACCCTCCCACCATCAGTAGAGAAGGATTCCTTTTTCCCCACAGACCCTCTAGCATTTGTTATTGGTTAATTTCTTCATGGCAGCCATTCTTTCTGGGGTGAGACAGAATCTCAGTGTTGTTTTAATTTGCATTTCTTCAATGACCAGTGATGTTGAACATTTTTTCATGTATTTGTTGCCATTTGTGTTTCTTCATCAGAGAAGTATGTATTCATTAAGATGCCCATTTTTGTATCAGGTATTTGAGTTTGGGGAGTCTGATTTTTTTTCAGTTCTTTATATGTTCTAGATAGAAGTCCTTTGTCTGAGGTATGATTGGCTAAAATTTTTTCTCACTTTATGGGTTTTCTTTTCACTTTGTTGGTGATTCCTTTTGCTATGCAAATGCTTTTAATAAAATGAGATTCCTGTTGTTAATTCTTTCTAGTGTTTACCATGCAGTCTAGATTTTGCTCATGAACTCTATACCTACACCTATGTCTTCAAGATTCCTACTTACTTTCTTTTCCAGTAGATTTAGTGTTTCTGTTTTAATATTTAGATCCTTGATCCATTCCACCTTTAGTTTAGTGCATGGTGATAGATATGGTTCTAATTTTAGTCATTGGCATGTAGACAGCCAGTTTTCCCAGCATCATTTATTAAAGAGGCTATCTTTCTTCCAGTGAACATATTTGCCCCCTTTGTCAAAGATAAGGTGGCTGAGTCTCTTACTAGTTGTGTCTGCATCTTCTAATCTGTTCCACTGGTCCTTAGGTCTGTTTTTTGCCAGTACCAAGCTAATTTTGTCACAAATTTGTACTATAACTTCAACTCAAGGATTGTGATATCTCCTGCCCTGCCTTTGTTGTCCAAGACGGTCTTTGCTATTCTAGATCTCTTCCATTCCAGATGAAATTTAGGAATGTTTTCTCTAATTCTGTGAGGTACGCTAATGGCATTTTGATCGGGATTAAATCCATCTAACAATTTTGTAAGTATGGCAATTTTCACTCTGTTGGTTCTTCCTATTCATGAATAAGTGATATCTTTCCATTTTCTAATATCCTCTTCAACTCCTTTTTTAGAGTATTGAAAATTTTAATATATATATCCTTCACTTCCTTTGTTAGATTGACTCCTAAATATTTCATTTTTTTGGATGGTATGGTGAAAGGTGTGGTTTCCCTAATTTCTCTCTCAGTGAGTTTGTTATTTGGTATAGAAATGCTATTGATTTTTGAGTGCTCACTTTGTATCCAGCTATGTTACCAAATTTGATTATTAAATCTAAAAGTCTTTTGGTGGAGATTTTCGAGTCTTCCATGTAGAGAATCATGTCATCTGCAAGTAACGATAGTTTAATTTTGTCCTTTCCTATCCTGATTCCTTTTATTTCTCCCTCTTGTCCAATTGCTCTGGCTAGTGTTTCCAGAACTATATTGAATAGAAGTGGTGACAGTGGACATTGGTGTCTGGTTCCTGATTTTAGAGTGAAAGCTTTCAGTTTTTATCCATTTAATATGTTGTTGACTGTTGATTTGTCATATATGCTTTTATCAGATTGAGATAAGCACCATCTATTGTGATTTTCTGCAGAGTTTTTATCATGAATGAGTTATGGTCTTTATGAAAAGTTTTTTCTGCATCTATTGAGATGATCATGTGGTTCTTGACTTTGGCTCTACTGATACGGTGTGTTACGTTTATTGGTTTGCATATGTTGAGTGATCCCTGCATTCCTGGATGAATCTCACTTGGTTGTGGTGTATAATCTTCTTGATGGTTCACTGCATTCTGTTTGCCTGTATGTTACTGAGTAGTTTTGCATCTATATTCATTAGGGAGATTGGCCTGTAGTTCTCTTTTTTGGTTGAGTCTTTCTCTAGTTTTGGAATTAGGGTAATACTTGCTTCCAGGAATGAATTAGGGAGAATTGCTCCCCTTTCAATTTCATTCAAGAGTTTAAAGAGTGTTGGTGTTAAGTCTTCCCTAAAGTTCTTGTAGAATTCAGCAGTGAATCCATCAGGGCTTGGGCTTTTCTTTGTTGGTAAGGCTCTAATTACATTTTCAGTTTCATGAACTGCAATTGGGTTATTCAGCAGTTTTACATCTCTTTTATCCAGCTTTGGTAATTCACATGTTTTTAGTAATCTGTCCATGTCTTCTGTGTTATCAAACTTATGAGAATAAAGGTTTTTGCAGTAGGTACTGATGATCTTCTGTATTTCCACAGAGTGTGTAGTGATTTCACCATTTTCATTCCTTATTGCATGAATTTGAGTTTTTTCTTTCCTTTTTTTTTGATAAGGTTGGCTAAGGGCTTATCAATTTCATTTATTCTTTCAAAGAACCAACTCTTTGATTTGTTAATTCTTTGTATTGTTTTCTTAGTCTCAATTGTGTTAATTTCTGCTCTGATCTTTATAATTTACTCCCTTCTTTGAGCTTTGGGCTTGGCTTGCTCTTTTTTTTTTTTTTTTCTAGATGTTTGAGCTGTAGTATCAGATTATTTTTGCTCCTGACGTGAGAATTCACCATGATAAATTTTCCTCTTAGGACTGCTTTCATTGTGTCCCACAGGTTCCAGTATGTCGTATCTGCATTTTTGTTTAATTGTAGATAGTGTATAATTTTTTCTTTAATTTCATCTGTGACCCATTAGTTGTTCTGGAGGGTTTCATTAAATGTCCATGTGTTTTTGGAGTTTTTATGATTTCTTTTGCCATTGATTTCCAGTTTCATTTCTCTGTGGTCAGATAATATGCACCAGGTAATTTCAGTTCCTTTGAATTTACTTAAACATGTTCTGTGGGTTGGTATATGGTCTGTTTTAGAGAATGTACCATGTGCGTCTGAGAAGAATGTATATTATGATGTTGTTGGGTGGAACACTCTGTAAACATCTGCTAAGTCCATTTGTTCACAGGTTTGGTTCAGTTTTGATATTGCTTTGCTGATTTTTTTGTCTGGTTGATCCATCTATTTGTGGCAGTGTGTTATTAAGTCCCCCATTACAGTTGTGTTATTGTTCATTGGATTTTTCATGTCTATTAATATTATTTTATATAGATGAGTGCTCTCATATTTGGAACATACATATTTATGATTGTTATCTCTTCCTCTCAGAATTTTCCCTTAACAAGTATGTATTGGCCTTCTTTTATCTTTTTTGGTTATTCTTAGTTTGAAATTCACATTGTCTGCAAATGGAATAGCTACCCCTGCTTTTTCCTGGGTTCCTGTTGCATGGATTGTTGTTTTCCACCCTTTGACTTTCAGTCTATGAATTCCTTTTTCAATTAAATATACTTCTTGTATACAGCATATTGTTCGATTTTGTTTTTTGATCCATTCTGCCAGTCTTTTTCTTTTGATTGGTGAATTGAGGCCATTTACCTTGATGATTATAACTGATATGTATTGTCTTATCTTTGTCATGTTGTTTCCTGCTGTTGGTTTCCTATTTTACCCCTCAGTTTAATTGCTTGCCATGCTTGGTGCTTTCTTTTTGTCATTGTTCTTGGAATTGTGGTCATGTTTATCTTTGTCTAGAATGTCTTTCAGTACCCTTTCTAGCGTTAGTTTGGTGATCATGAATTTCTTCAGTTGTTCTTTGTCATTGGAAGTCTTATTTCTGCATTAATTTTGAAAGATAGTTTTGCAGGGTACATCAATCTGGGTTGGAAGTTGTTTTATTTTAGGGCTTGAAATACTTCATTCAAAGCTCTTCTTGACTTGAGGGTTTGTGTTGAAAAGTTGACCATGATTCTAATGTACTATCCTTAATAAGTGATGTTTGTTTTCTTTAACAGCTTTTAATATTCTGTTTTTCTGCTGAATTTCTGGAATTTTGATTATTACATGTCTGGGTGTAGATTTATTTTGATTATGGCTAACTGGAGTTCTATAGGCCTCACTTATCTGAGTGTTAGATTCTTTTCCCTTGCTTGGGAAATTTTCTGCAAATAGGTTTTTTTTTTTTTTAATGTCTTTTGTGTAGACTCCTGCTTTTTCATTGCCATTAATTATTCTTTTATTATTTTTCTTTGTGTCATGTTGTAGCTCTTGAATTGTTATTTCCTGATCTTTTGCTATTTTCAAGAGATCATTCCTTTCCTGATCACTAGGTGAGATCCTGTCTTCATGGTCTGAAGCTCTGTCTTCAGTTTTGTTCAAGCAGTTTTGCCAGCTTTTAATGGAAGTTTTAATTTCCTGGATATCTTTTTTAATCTGTTTCATGCATTCTATTTCTTTCCTATATTGATCATTCAAGGTTTCCATCCTCTTCATATCATCATCTATTTTTCTATCTATCTATATTCTAGATTTGCTGAGCAATTCCTTTATAAATGTTGACATTTCTTTCTTTACCCAAGAGATTATTTCTGATCTGATTTCCTCTGTTGCCTCATGGATTTATTTCTTCACTTTGGTTGCTGTCATTTCAGAAATGTCAGCTGTGTGTTTTCCATTTTCCTTTATCTCATTGCCTCCTGGACTTATTCTGGGTGGGCTGGAGGAAGGGAGTTGCATTTTGCTTCTGCGTCTTTTCATTTTCTATTTCCAAAGTTTTTATTTTGTTTTCAGTGTGGATCCTTGTAAGCTTTTGTAGTAGGTAGCTTTATCGCTAATATCAAGGTCTCTCTAGGTGTTCTTCAGGGATGTCTTCTGTGTATAGGAGGTTCTTGGTTTGTCTCTGTCCCAAAATCCTGTCTTTCCGATTAATTAAGAGTGAGATGTTGGTATCTGTTTGGCTCAGTACCCAGTCCTTTGGTCCTGGGGTGTGGTGAGGTTATTACCCTAGAACTTCCTAGTATTGTTATAGAAGTGAGAACAAGTGATTAAAACAGACATAACATCCTAGCTAAAGTAGTATAATTAGCAATAAAATAGCATCAAGCACAGTTTAGGAACTGACAAGCTGTGGTAACTATTAATTTTGTATCTTTAACCATAGGAGCAAAATCTACAATTATATTACAGAACTGATCATACATTGGGAGCCTGTCTGTAAAGTGTTTCCCCTTGGTAGAGTGGTTTTACCCTGTGATGGGGGAAGTTTAGGAAAGACTGTGGATAAAGCAAAGATAACTAAAAGGAAAGTAGAAGCCAGGCTAGAAGACAAAGGATGGGAAACTAGAGAAGAGGGCATAAGAGAAAGAATGAAGGAGTAAGCAAGGGATTGTCTGAACTTGGTCTGTGAGTTTAGGGGATGGGATTAGTTTTCCATGGCCAGAGTTCTCCCTAGCCATTTTGAAAAGAAGAAAAAAAAAAAAAAAAAGATGAGAGAGAGAGAGAAAGCCCTCCCACCCACTGCTATTCTGTTTCTTTGTTCCCAAGTGCAATGCTGATTAACCTAATTTACCACCTATTGGCTCGTATTGTTACTGTTGCTTCTGACAATGTCATGCCACCAGTCCCACTTGTCCATCCTGTGAACCCTGGCTGGGGCCTACTGTGTGACTGACGTTCTTGCTGGTCTCTGTGTCTTCCCACACTGTTCACCTGGATCCCAGCAGCCATGATGGGCAGGGTCAGTCTCCCACATTGTTCACCTGGATCCCAGCAGCCACCAGTGTTTAGTATTTTAAATTATTTTATTATAAGATAGTTAAATGAATATAAAAAAATTGAAGGATAATATGACCTATATCATACACTCAAACATCCAATTATAGCATATAAAATTTGACAATATTTACTTTTGATCATTTTTACAGAATAAAATTATATAAGTTGTACCAACCCTGATTCCATTCTGTTCCTCTTTACCTGGAAACTCCACATTATTTTAGGGATGCATGACTGTTATTTGATCATGTTCAGTTTAAGCTTCCTATTCAGTTGTAAGTTTTTCATTGTTTTAAATTTGTATTTCAATTGCTATTTTTAAAAGTACATCATGGGGAATTGGTACATGTAAATAACACATCTTAATTCATTTTATCCCCTTTCCTCCAGAGCCTTTCTTCCCCTCCCTCCATCTCTTATTCTCTTCTTATTTGTAAATTACCTCTCTGTTTCTTATTACCTGTTTTTTTATTTTATTCTTTAATTTATACTTCAGGTTTCTCATCTAAGAAAAACCATAAAATATTTCAGTGTGTATACCTAATTTATTTCACTTAACATTATGATCTCAAGGTGCATCTACTTTCCTACAAAGGACTCAATTTTATCCTTCTTTATAGCAGAGTAGAACTCGATTGTATATAAATACATTTTCTTTATCCATTCATCTCTTGATGGACAAACAGATTGCTTTCAAGATTTAGTTATTATGAGTTGTGCTGCTCTAAACATGGGTATGTATGTATCACTGTAATACGTTGTCATTAATACTTTCCAGGTGATACTTGGAAATGAACTAGCTGGGTCAAATGGAATTTCTATTTGTATGTTTTTGAAGATTCTCTATATTGTTTTCCATGGTGGCTGTACTAGTTCGTATGCCCATGAACAATGGAAAGGGCTTTCTTTTCCCCCATAACCTTTTTAGATTAAATGTTTCTTGTATATAGTATACCATTGAGTTTTGTTTTTGATCCAATCTGCCAATCTGTATCTTTTGATTGGGGAATTGATTCCATTCACATTGAGAGTTATTACTGAAAGATACTGACTTATTCCTATCTTTGTAATTCTTTTCTGCTGCTAATTTTTACCCCCTCCCCATTCTGCTGAACACATTCATGATGGTACCATAATTTATACATCTTGCTGCAGGGCAGCTATGATTTGAATTCAATAGTCTGATGTTAAATATCTAACAAACAGTGTTTCATGCTACCCAATGAGACAGTCATGCTTGTATCACTGGTGGTTCAAACCAATGGGACTGTGCTAACTTCATATCCCATGTAATGTATATTCATTGCTCTAGACTTTTTGGCCTTCTTGGCTTCATTCTCTCTCTCTCTCTCTCTCTCTCTCTCTCTCTCTCTCATGATATACTTGAGAATTTCTTAGAGTGCTAATTTTGTATGCATTAATTTATTAAAAGTGTTCTTTGTTGTGGAGAGACATTTTTCTATTGATTTTGAAAAATAATTTGCAGAATATATTAGTTTAAGTTGTTTTCTTTCAGAACTTGAAACATTTCACTCCAAGCTTTCCTGATTTGGGAACACATTTTGTTGCCTTCTTTTTCAAGTTGCTTTTTCTTTGTGTATCTGCTTGCTTGCCAAGAGCTGCAGATAATTATAATGGAAAGATTTCTTATTAGTATGGGGAGCTCTTTAGTTAGTGGCTGTTCTCCAATGATGAGCTCTGGGCATGGCCAACTGTAGACCTTTATCTCTATCCTGAAATCCCACCACCTCTGTTAATGTGGGGAAAAGAAATTACAGCACCCAATTCTCTGGAAATGAACTGCAGTCTTGTTGATGTCACAAAGACAAACCAGATACATATTGACATACAGTAAAAACCAATTAATAGTACCAACTGTGTCACCCTTACAATAGCAATAAAATCAGCAAAAATTATAGAATAAAAGAAAAACTGGATATTGGCATGCATAAGAACCAATAAAAGGTACCACAATTCCACCCTTACCAGTAGAAAAGATTTCTACAATAATGATATAGACACAAAGACAAACCAAATATTGACAAACAGTAAATATCTACCAAATAGAACAACCATACCACCATTAAAAATAGAAAAGAATTCAACAATAGTAGCGTGGAGTCAACTAAATATCTAAAACTTAATAATACTCCTGGAAATAGAATGAGTGAGGAAGGGGAAAATACATGAAGTAAAATTTGAAGAATAAAGAAAAAGAGGGTGAAAAGCAAAAGAAAAATTTGATACAGGATTCCATTAAGGTGTAAAAGATAATAGAATTAGGTAAAAGTAGCAAAAATGAACCAACGAGAAAAAGAAAACAAGAAAAAACAGAGACTAAAAGAAAGAAAACAAGGCAGAAAAAATCCAAGCTCCCCAAAAATGAAGAAAACAAAAAATGAGTCCAAAAAATTCTCGTGTTTTTGACTGTTTTTGAATGAGACGTTTCTTTCCAGAACCTGCAGTTTTGAAATCCACCAGATAGGAGGAAGCTTTAGTGAGTCACCAGTAAGTCCTGTTTTATTGCCACACTCACATTTTTTTGTGTGTCAAGGCTGAATCCTTCCCCAGTTTCCTGCTAGGTATGATCATCAATAGTGTCCATCCGAAGGCTATATTCACTTCAGCCACTTCCAGTTTCACTGTCTCTCTGTGTATCTCATGTCCCTGCTTTCTCCACCAGGCTGTATGCCCTGTGGCTTTGTGAGGTGCCCCTTCTGTCCCAGAGGCTTCTCTGTTCTATAGCCCAGGCTGTGGCAGTCATCCAAGCTGAGGCATATTCCTGATCGCATCAGCTGATGGGGGAAACACACAGACCACTGAGTTCTAAGCTTGATGTAGGCAGCCATGGGGTGGTGGTAGGTAATCTGCTAGACGTAATGCCTCCTCAATCTAGCCTCCTCAGAAATCCATGTGACCAGTCTGTCTTCTTCCCGTAAAGGGCAAAACCCCCATGACCTTCCTGACCTGAATTTAAACCTCTTAGTGGTCCTCTGTCTAGCCTGTGCCCTCTCCATGACTGTCTCTTATGGCCATCTTCCACCCAGTCACTGTGGTAGGGTAACCCCAGAAACTGAAGTGTACTGGTCGTGTATGCTTGATTGCTTCCCTTGAATGTCTCCTGATTAAACATTCTCAAATATAATGGGCACTGAGCTGAATTTCTTCTGTAACTCTTGCCTACCATGTAGAAGGAGTTACTTTCAGAGTAGAACCTGATACTGTTTTTGCAATTTATATTAACTGTGAGCTTTTCTTGGGGTTAGCACTGCTGGTCTGGTCTGTTGTTTCTCCCTGGAGCTATTCACCCTCTTTGGGATTAGATAGTGTTAGCCAAGAGAGTTACACCTCTCTGGTGCTGGGGTTAACTTTTGAACTGTTTTATTGTTTTGTTTGCTTTGTGCTCATTTTCTCTGTACTTTCTAGTTTTCCTTTCAACTCCCTCCTGATACTGAGATACTGACTTACATTTTTCTTCACCAAGTTATTATTTTCCAGGTGTCTCGATTCCAGATCTCAGAGAAGCTACATTTTACTACAGGTCTTTACTCTGCAATTTTTATTCTTGAATTTTTAAAGTGACATAAACATATTCAAATCTTTAATAGTGTCCCTTATTACCCACTGATTTTTTTTTTTTGAGCTGATGTTTCTGAGTAAGAGAGAATGAAGTAGATTTTAGTTAGGTACTGGTACAAGAAAGAGAAAGGAGTCTCCTTTTATCTGTGGGAGTATATGTATCACAGTCTTTCATAAATCCAACAGTTTTGCTCAGACAATGAGCATTATGAATTTTAAATGAAGGCTAAGCCAATTGCCTAGATTTTCAGAAACATTGAATCTAATCATCATCAAATAAACCTATAATCAAAATCTATTTCAATCTCTTTCTAGATATGAGTTGCTACCAAAGAGAAGTAAAATGTATTCTTTTAAGTGCATTTCCAGTAAAAGAAAGTTTTTTCATTCAAAGTATTTATGTTTAATAATTTCTTAGGAATAGATAAAATAAGACCTAAAGCAAATTTGGTTGACAGATACGAATATTTACTATATTGGGAATAAGGTTAATATTTTAAAACAAGGTTGACAGGAGGAAAATTATCTTAGCTTACAAAAAGGAAATTTGTTTCTTTAAGTGAAAATTGGGGTCAGTAGGCCATAGCTATTTGCACCTACATGACTGAAATGAATTAAATAATATTGTAGGATAGCAGTAGCCGTACTGAGCAAACTAACGACAGAATTATACCTCAACGTTTGAATAAAGTCATAATACATTGTAAAAATATTTTGTAACAGAAAATATTAAATGTATGTCCACTTTACCTTGATTACCTTAGGATAGCAAAACTTCTCTTAACACTCTTCAAAGAATTCACAGTCCTTTTCCAGGAAGCAAGGACGGTAGCCATCTTTTAGACAGGGTTAAGTGTTTGTTACTGCATTCTGTCTACTAATGTTAATGCGAGGAGGAAAGACTTCTTGATATAGTAGAAGCAACCCAGCTTCACTTTCTATCTAAAGTAAGTATTATTTAATAGAGACTAAACCTGATTTTCAAATGTTTATTGGTTTCTGAATTACCTTAACTGAAATAATGGCAGTAACTTTTTAAATTATGTACTATACTCTGGACATTGTGCAAGGTACACAACACCCACTATATAATTCACAAAACCCTTTGAGGCAGACATTATTTTCTCCATTTTATAGGCAAAGAAACCAGTCAGAGAGTTAAACATCTGACCCAAGTGACCAGACTGATAAGTGGCAATTATTATATGGCAATGCCATATCTGCAATATTGACATTCTCAGGAGTATATTGCAAATATATTAATATTTAATGTAATACTAAATTTTGTGATTCATTAAAAGGGTGAGTGAGAGTCACTCATGAAAGCACTTTAATCCTACTGTGTGCATTTGTATACATTCAGACACACTATGGAGCACTATATCTGGCTCTTTTGTTTTCAGTGCAAATGGCCCTATGGAGAATGTGAAAATACTTAAGTGTATAAAGCATATTTTATTATAAAATCATTTGTTTTATATGTGGCACACAGTGAACAGAATTACCATGCACATATCACATATAACTTTACTTCAATTTGTTACATGTAAATTGAATACATCCATATTATGATCTATATAATAGATAATCTGAAATAGCCATCTGATTCACAAAAATTGTTTAGAATGTGTTTCTGTTTCAACTTCTCTGTCTCTAGTCCCTTGTGTCAAACATGGTCCAAGTTGTCATGTCTTCCGTGGGTTGTATTTGTTTATAATCGCACTTTTTTCTCAATATCACAAAAGGCAGAAACTATGTTACAGCCACATGAAAATACTCTCTTCATATGTATTGGTTCTCAGAATGTGAGAAATATAATCAGTGCATCTGCTATCTGGTGATCTTTTAAGATGATTAATTTTGAAGATGAGGAATTTAAATATCGATAAAATCCACTTAGAATGAATTTCCAACATGAGATGGCTTATGTACAGAAAGAGACAGAGGTGGTAGTCTTATGTTCCTTTTCCATATCCATATTATCAAAGTAAACTTTGTATCAGTTTTTCTCTAATAATGATGTTTATATTTTGTTGCATTAATATGAAGTAACACAGATTGTATGTGTTAGTAGATTCTTTGTAATTACTGCGTAAAAATCATATGTAATTGAAACAAAAAGCATTGTTTCCAATCCTAATTTTTTTCCTCAAGTCCATCCTGTCAAGCTGAAAGCGTGAAAGTTATTTTCTGGTGGTGTGATTAGACTGGGGCTGAGCTCTCCAGCTGGCAGGCCTGTCTGTGACTGGCGGCGGCCTGTCCCCAGTGCTTGTCATTTCCTGACATGCCTGACAGGATGGGGACAGCCGCCCTAGACAGGTTCATTAGATGGTGTTTTCTACAGCTGGGCTAAAAATAAATAAATACATACATACATACATACATACATGCTCTGTGCTTTGTCAGGGACCAGGCTGCAGAGGCCCTGCTTGTTGGTTTAAACCAGGGCCTTGTTTTGACAAATTTTGATCTGTGCAGTTTTTAGATTTTCTGATACACTTTTGTTTCCTTCCCCTTTGGCTTGTACTTTGTGCTCTCTGCCTTGTTGTTGCTTCAAAATCCTAACGTAGTCTTCCCAAGAGAAAAAGAACCATAGTTATTGAGAGCTTACAAGAAAAAAACAGTGCAATATTCCATAGAGTAGCAATAGTTAATTTATTTCCATGACAATCGGCACAACGGGAGAAAAAGCAACCTTGGGACTTCCGGCCAGACAATTACAAGAAATGTTAGGAGTATTTATAGGCCCAGAAACATGCCATCTGCATGAGAACATAGGATCATTACTAGCAGTCTACTAGCTCTTTAGAACTGCCACAAATTTAAGCTATCTTCATTCTTGGGCTTTTAGGAAGCTGACAGAGTGTTCTGCCTGAGTTGATAAGCTTTGATGTGAGGAAGAGAAATTATTAAAGATTATAGAATACCTGCTTATTAAAACCAGAAATTAATTCCAAAATCAAAATTAGAAATGTGCTTCCTTGTCATGTGGCCCCTTTAAGATTAACTAGATTTGCCTAAAATTGGTGTGTATTTGAAACATACATGCTTAGAGTCAAGGCTTATCTTTCTCAAACCCAAATTTAAACTTTCAAAACTGTGGTATTAGAAAGGAAAAATATCTTTAGTCAAGAAGTTATTCTTCCTGAATGGTACCTGTAATTAAAAAGTAGATATTAGCTGGGTGTGGTGGCGCATGCTTATAATCCCAGCACTCGAGAGGCTGAGGCAGGAGGATCTCTGAATTTGAGGCCAACCTGGGCTACAAAGTGAATTCAAAGCCAGCCTGAGCTTCACAGTGAAACTCTGTCTCAAAAAGGGAAGAAAAAAAAGTAGATATTAACACTTTTACTTTATAGACCTGCTCACCCTAGTCTCTCTTATATCATACTTGGTAGTAACTGTTTTCCAACTGGAGAAACATTTGATCTTAAGTTTTTATAAGTAGAGCATGCACAAATGGAACACTTCTGACCATATATGTTTAATCTTAGTGCTCCTGTCAGCTATCTTTCCTTTCACATCATGTAGAGATACAGAATGTAGTATTTGTGCCTCATGTGTTTTGTCACTGGTATAATAAACAGTATTACTGAAAACAAACTCCTCGTTCACAGAAATCCTACCCCTTACCTTTCCTTTGTTTTGTTAGTTTCTCCACTGCTTTAGTTCCCTGTCTCTATGACAACTGTTTAAATTGGGATGGGCAACTGTCATCCGGAGTATTACTGAGAGAAAAGTGTTAGTGAGCGCACATTTCCCATAGATAGAGCATTTCAATATAATCCAATTTTAATTGAGCTCCAGAGACTTTGATGTGCTGCAGAAGGTTGGGAGAGAGCTATTCCAGAGAGAAATTAAAGCAGCCCAGCTAGACTTCCCTACTGCAGACTGTCACCATTTTAAGCAAGCATTAGCATCAGACTTAACCTGCCCCTATGGAACATCTCACTTCTTTTTTCAGCTCTTCCCTGATTTATTTTGCCATATGTAAAAGCAAAGCACTTTCATCTTTTTATATATGTTTTTACAGTCATTTGATTAGGCTTGAAAAGCTTGTGCTAGACCTGAGAGTCATCTCACACTGTCTGTTGGACTTTGCTTTAGCAGTTCATAAATGAAAAAGAAAGTAGAGTACAGATTAGCTTGAAATTGTCAACTATCATATATTAAACTTTCTTTTTAATATTGCCATGTGAGATCAAATCTTGGAGCTAAAAAGTTGAAGGGAATGTAATTTTTATTTAGCATTGATTTTTCCATTGCATTTCACTTTAATATTTAGATGCATGGGCATTTATTAGGGCTAGAATTTTTATTTCAAAATGCATTAAAGTATCTTTTGCCTATCACATGAAATATATCTTTCAGGGAAAGCTAGCTAATAGTAATGGAAGACAAGCACATTAGTGCTTACTGGAGAAACCAGAACTCCTTTATTTTTTTAAATGTATATTCAAAAAAGCTTTTTAATTTTTGAAACATAACATTGTTCAGTAATACTAAAAATGACTAAGACCACTCTGTTAATTAAGTACCCACTAAATGTAATGCTTGTGCAGTCAAAAAACGTCGTTATGGGTATATTAAACTTAGGAAAATATTATGTTTACAACACCCCTGATCTACACTACTACAACAAAAAATAAATTTGAAACGTGTTGATAAACTAATTGAAATTATGACAATAATTAGCAGTAAGCCTGAGTATATGCATCATCGCAGATACTTATAGCCCAGAGCTGGATTAATGTTAGTTAGCTCACAATGGCTCAACATCAAGGTCCATTACTCGTAAGAGAGTAAGAGACTTCTGAGAGGTGGAACTTGTTGCAATGATGTCATTTTACTCAACTGCCTCAAGATATCTCAGAAGAAAAGAATCTGTTTTCTGAGGTTCCAGTAGTAAGTTGTGATTTTTTTCTCATTCTAAATAAGTACTCACTTATACAACTAGTTTTTTATTTGTAATTTGTATGCTTTCTTTAAGAGATCCCCTAACTTGAGGCAATGAAGTTCTCTCATGCTTTCTGTAACTTTCACAATGATCAATGTTTATTTCCACTTTTGTGTTATAAACAATACTGCACTGAATAATCAGGTACATATTTTATCTTGACTTTGTTGTATATCCACAGGATTAATTCCTAGAAATGAAGTCTCTGGATCAAAGGACATGTACATTTGAAATTTTGATAGATAATGCCAACATTTGCTTCATATAGGCTATACCATTTTGCACTCTAGCCAACAGTGTAGTGAATATGTTTTCCTCACAGCAAGCTCATTATTGTAAAACTTTGCCTTTGTTTTGCTAAGCTGATAGGTTAAAAATCATACCTCTATATAGTTTTAACTCTTCTATTATGAATTGGATTAAACAAGTTTACAATCAAGTAAAAGCCTTTGGTACTGTATTTTCTGTGATTTGAGTATTTTAAAAGTAAAATTATGTGTCATGTAGATTATTGGTTAGTAATATGGTTGTCTCATGCATTTATTTTTCATGTTCGATATCATATATTCATATCGTATAAAAATAATTATATACATATATGTATATCTTTCTTTTCCCCTGTTTCCCATTTAAACTAATTTGTTATACCTGTGTGAAACACCCTCTCAAATTATAATGGTGTCATTTCTAAGACTAAGGATCATTTTAAATTTACCTACCTAATAAGATCCTTTCTGTTCTGGCATAAAAAATCAACTGCTCACTTACCCCAAATTCTGATGCAAAAATTACTGAAAATATAATTAGCTAAGTATATTAAGACTACATTTGCATTTATTGTAAGAATTTTACACCAGATGAGTCTCATTCTTTATAAATTAGTTCACCATGTGGATGTCTCTGACATGCATTTTTACTTACTTACTAAAACACACATGTTGAAGTATGCACTGCTGCTCTGTGGAGCCTTATGTTCTTAGCACTTAGTGTGTGCCATACTGAGCACCAGGGAAGGTGTCAGTATAAATGCTGGGATTTTGACTAAGACACAGAAGTAACCTCTGTGTGTAGAGAAAGCACTATTACATATTAGATTTATTTGTATTTTATTGCTAGGGAGTAAAGCTTTAATAACATTAGATATTTTAACTTGTTTCTATTTTAATTTGCTTATATTTTATTCATTGGTTATAGTTCTTTTTTTTTTTTTTTTTTTTTTTTTTTTAAATTTTATTTAAAAGACAATAGACACAGAAGATAGAAACAAAAAGCATGAAAGACAAACAACAACAACGACAGATCTGATACAATTACACTGTAGGTTTACACTCTGAGGTGGTTGAAGTTTGACAGTAGTTACAATATCACATATCGTTACCTTCATAGGGGTTGATCATATTGACAGACGTAGACACGCAAGGTTTATCAATTCAGGAATATTAATTTTCTTTTTCTATAGCTAATGTACCCAGCAATACAGTTTTTTTTAGCTGTCTTATTTATGCATATTTATAAATTTATGTCTTTTTCTTTTTCCCTTCCTTTCTTCCTTTCCCCTTAGAGTAACTCTTGTTATCATTGAAATAACTACCCATAATATCAGGTCT
>RJWM01015511.1:0-47657 GCA_004363535.1 Dasyprocta punctata | reverse complement strand
GCACCTTGTTATAGCAATTGTTTGAAAGTCAGTAAATTGATGGGTCCACCAATGGTCTTCAATGAGGGTTAACATCACAGATGTTATATGCTTCATGAAGGAAGTACATGCCAACACCCATGAAATACACCAGCCAAAAAAATACATATCAAACCTATACCTGGTCAAACTTCTAGATCTACCCACCATTTTACAAGAAATATAAAGGATAGAAGAACATGTTGCAAAACACAATGAGAATGCAAGCAACAAAGTCTAAGGTGAAAACCCCTAGTACAACTTGTTAATTCATTTTTTTGTATTAGAATCATTTTAATCAGTGCTTTCCTCATTCAGTTTTATTTCCTTTATGATCATTAAGGATTTCATCTAAACAATCTGCCAAAATGCACAACATGTTAATTCAACAAAAAAGTTACGAAGTAAAAAAGGAGTACAGAGAAAACTCATAGATTGAAAAAGACTCAAGGGATAGATCAATTAACTGCAGAACGTAGCTCTATTGGATCTTGATTCAAACAAACAGAAAAACATGTTTAAGAGATAATCAGGCAGATATCAATGTTGATTAAATATTTGATGGTATTAGATTAAGAAATACTGTTAATTGTCTTAGTTTGATGGTTAGTTTTTTTAGTAAACCCTAATCTTTCAGGTATGCAGATTTCAACCTACAATGGCGCTGCATCCCAATAAACTCATCAGAAGTTGAAAATATAATAAAACAAAAATGCATTCATTACACCGAACTTACCAAACGCCATAGTTGAGCAAACAGTACAAGGAGTATTGCTTATTTACCCTTAGGGTCAGATGTCTGACAGGGAGCTGTGGGTCACTGTCACTATGCAGCATCACAAAAGAAAATTAAACTGCACACACCTAACTTAGGAAAAGATCAGAAATCAAAGTACAGTTTCCACTGTACTTTCATTTTTACACCATTGAAAAGTCACAATTCAAATCATCATTAATTGGAGACATCCATAAAAGGATATACTTACAGATAGGAAAATACAATGCCAGATGTTTCAAAATAATCTGAAAAGGGAATTAGGAAAATGGTGGAAGAAACAAAACTGACCACAAGTGTTTTGTTGTAAAAGTTGGGTTAAATTCATTATGCTAGTCTTTTTTGTGTGTGTTTATTGGAAGTTTTCATGATTAAACAAAAAAGTTCTTCTTTATTGAATGAAAAGGACCCCAGTATGAAAGAAAGTCTAAATTCTTTGCCAATGTCCTAATGTCATTTCCAGGATAGCACGCTTATTAAGTAACACTTTTTACAAATTTCCCCAAGTAATGACCTTCACAGACTACTTCCAGTTGACAAACCTCATTTTCAAATGTTACTAGGAATTTCTGAAACACAGGACACACAAACTAACCATAAGGTTGCCATAAGAAGTTTAGTTCAAAGAAAATACTACACAAATACATAGCAAACATTAATATATGATCTGTATGTAATGCACTTGCTACTGCTTAGGCAATCAAAGATTTTAGGAACTTATTTACTCTGATTCCTAAAATTTTAATAGTGGAACACTTTTCTCAGTCTAAAACAAAAAACAAAAACCATAATGATAGATTAGCTACATAAGAATGCAAAATTTTAACATGAATTAAACCACAGTGCTTTTATTTAGCATACTAAGAAAGGTATTTACAAGATATGACAGAAAAAGAGTGTAATACTTTTAAATAAAAAACAACTACATCTTTATTTTTTTAAATTAGGGGAGAAATCCTAATGTAAGATTGTCAGTTATAATAGAGGATATCTAATTAAATTCAAATTTCAGGTAAATGATAAATTAGTTTTTATTTGGGTCACACTTGTACATAACATTATAAAATGTTATTTGTTACTTATACGAAATTCAACTTTAACCGGGCATCTTGGATTTTAGTTGTCAATGCTGAAACTCCTGAACTAATGGCCAGTAACCTTAAGAAAATAATAAATCTCACCCAACAACATCCAGGAAGAGTAAGTATAATAGAAAAAAAATTTTTATTATGCATTATTCAACTTATACAAAAGAGAGTTTGAAAATTCACCCAATTAGAAGTCAAAAACATTACCAATTCAGCCCCAGCCTTCTGTGTGTTCCTCAAACACATTCCTCTCTTACCTCACACTCACACCTGAGATAACCAAGAATGGGCTCTGTATTTATCACTGCTCTTAACTTTCTCATGCATCTTTCAGCTGTTTGTACCCCTAAACAACATAGTGTTTTCATATTTTCACTCTTCCTATGAATAGTAGCGGTGTATGTATTATTCTTCAATTTGCCTTTTTTTCACTCAACATTTTAATTATGAAATTGATCCATGATACTGTATATAGCTTTAGGTTAATCCTTTTCAGTGCTATGTAGGAATCTATTATTTGGATATACCACAATTTCTTTTTCTATTCACCTGTTGTTGAGCATTTAGCTAGTTTCCGATGTTTAACTACAATCAAAGAATGCCAATATGAATGTACTTAAACATCCCTCTTCACAAACATTTAAGTGAATTTCCCTAGGGTATATAATGGAGCAGAATTACAAGGTCAAGGAGTGTGTGCAACTTCAACTATAGTTCTACAAAGTGATTGTATTGATTTATATTCTCACAAGCATCAATAAATATATTTTTACAGTTATGTCCTGCTGGGGCTAATTGAAAACTCTCCTTTAAAGCAGTCTGAGTTCAAAGCACACTGAAAATGAATAGGAGGCCTGGCACTAATTGTTACTAGCCCTAAAAGTCAGCCCAATATGAGCACAGGCCGAATGCATCAGATGGAGACTTTGTCAAATGTTATTCAGTAATAAGGCTGGATTAAAACAAATCTGGGAGCTTTTCTTTAATCACACATGTTTTAATCTTTATTATTTTCCTCTAAAACTAAAAGATGTGCATTGTAAGCAGAATGAATTTAACAACTACTAAAATACATCTCATAGAAATTGGGCAGCCCTATGATAACCACTACTAACTGCATAACATAAAATCCACCAAACTTCTCTAGGTATAACCAAATTTTTCTACACAAAGGAAACTACACATTCTGGTTTTCTTTTTACCGTCCAATATATCCTAATAAGGCAAGAAAACATCTACAGTTATTGAAAAGTCCATTATTCAATAAACATTTGCTAAGCATCTGTTCATGGGCAGGAAGGAGTCTATAAAGAAAATTAAGCAACTTCATCATAAGAGACTCCCACTTAAAAAAAAAAAGAATCTAACAGATACAGTCATAATAATGGCCCCCAGTGAATACACACTTTCTATAAGCCAGGTGTTACACTAGACTCTTCGTGAATGTAGAAGGCAAAGTAATGGTCTCCCAAAAATGTTTGGTTCCTAATACTGACAATGCTTTATTGTATGACAAGAAAGAATTAAGGATGTTTTGGAGTTAAAGTTGTTAATCAGCTAACCTTAAACTAAGATTGGTCTGCATTATCCAATGAATCTGATCTTATCACAATGGGTTCTTAAATGGGGAGAAGGAGAGGCAGAAGAGACAGTTGGCAGCATGAGAAAGACTTGACTGGCCACCGCTGGCTTTGAAATGGAAGGGCCCATGAGCCAAGGACTGCGGGCAGATTCTAGAAGCTGAAAAGGGTAAGAAAATGAAACCTTCCCTAGATCTCTAGAGAGCAACTCAACCCTGGTTTTTTAACCCTTTAAGATTCATGTCAGATTTCTCCTAAAATGAATGTTGTTTAATTTTTGCAGTAATTTGTCACCACAGCAATAGGAAGCTAATACCATTATTCATCTTCCCCTCAACCTACTCTGGGACACAGACATTGTGACCTCCATTAGATAAATCATGGAACTGAGAATTCAAGAGGTTACGTTACTAACCCAGGATCAGAGTGGCAGATCCAGACTCTAACTTCAGTCTATCTACATCCATATCTGTGCTGAGGGTGCCCCTCAGTTTGAACTCAAAGCAGATGGGAACACACACTGGAGAGCACAACACCGGAGAAGCAAAGCACAGGAAATGAAAAGGATTTCGCCCGGAGCAAGTCTGCGAGGACTAGAGGCAGCAAATGAATCTTTCAGTGATGAGTAGGATCTTTCAGACAGATGAGAGTGAAGGAAAGCTCAGGACATGTAAGGTGACTCAGAGCAGCTGAGGTCCAGGATAGATAAAGGAGCCATGGGCGGCATTATGACTTGTGTCTAGATGTCCCCCCAAAGACTCCTTCAGTCAGAGGTGGGGTTTTTTCAGAAGTGGCTGGATCTAGAGTGTGTGATGCTGGGATTGATTCATAGTGCAGTGCTAGCTCAAGGGCACTAGGATTAAGGGTGTAAGTGCTATCTGCCCTAAGTAGCCTAGACAACATATAAGGACTAGATAGAGCTGTTGTTGTGCCTTGCTTGCTCTTGCCTGCTTCTTTGCCATGAACTATTTCTCCTCTATGATGCCTCTCTGCCATGCCACTCTGCCTGGGAGACATCCAATAATGAGCTGAGACCTCTACAAACTGTGAACTAAAATAAACCTTTCCTCCTTTAACTTTGGGTGTTGGGTGTGGCTATTAATATTTACATTTAAATTAACTACAATTAAATACAATTAAAAATTCAGTTTCTAGTTATAGTCACCACATTTCAAGTTTTTAATAGCCACACAGGGCTAATTTTGGAAAGTTCTGATCTGACTTTCTATCCTTGCAAAAAGCTCTGTTAGGTAACACACATGTCATTGTTCTTGACCTAGCCAGTGGCACAGTGTACCTGAAGGAGTGACTTATGTCCTTTAATAAGAACCTTCCCCTCGCTCTCTTGCTTACTACCTACTTTCATATCCTCAGGGGCTTTGCAGAACTCTTCAAAAACAAATGCACAATAAGCATCCACAAAAACTACTTACAACTCCCAGCACTGTTTCAGAGATGCTTATCTAGTCCTAAAAATAAACCACCCTGGGAAGCAGGTCCGGTTTTTTGTCCACTGTCACTATTTTACAAATCAAACCTTGTAGAATCTAATTTATGTTGTAGTGTAAAACGGCTTTCAAGGAGAGGCAAAGTTGTTCACCAGCATAGGGTAGGGATCTGGTTTCAAGGGACCTGACACACTACCTTGTGGGGCCTCACCCAGTCCTGGTCCTCTTGATGAGGGAGTCAGGTGCCACAGAAACCAGATTGCTCTGCTCTGGTTCAAAAACAGGGAGGCTGAGAGCAACCAAGGCGACACCATGGAAGGACACAGAGCTCTACACCCAGCAAGCTTAAGTGGTGGTCAGAAGTAAGGTTCTTTTGGGATCTAGCAACTGGATTCTGAATAACATAATGTGTAATGCAAAGCCCAGTCAGTTTCTATAGGGACCCGTGCTGCTTTGGATTTTTATAGGAATAGCTGGAAGGATTCACTGAGATCCAGTTCTCTTATCCCCTTGGTGACTCATGGCTGTGCGGAGCACGTACTGTGTACAATGCTGACTCTGTTTGGCAGGCCTCACCAGCAACTACGATCGATTTCTCATCAGCAACTCAACCCTTGTCCTCTCCCAAACAGCTCTGTAGTGACAAGCACAGAAAGAGGAGGCCTTCGGCACTGACATTCCCCACCACTGGTGGCAATGCCAGAACTTGGCTGTTGAAACAATAAATCTCTATGTGGTCTGGAGAGAAAGGGTGCCCTGTACCTGCTAAGGAAGGCCTTGCAGCCACCCCCAGCCCCTGCAAAGCAGGGTGGGGGAAGGAGGTAGGGATGATGACAGGCATCAACTGGAAACAGGCCTCCCCGCCCCCACCCACTCCCTCCACCCCCACTGGCAAATCAGGCTTTGGAGCCGCATCTGGTGGTGAATGGCTCTACATGCCAGCTGGGAGTTCAGATGCACGGCGCAGAGCCCTTGAGGAAGGATTGGGAAGACTGCCCACTGCCAGCTGGGCCGAGTCTAGCTGATGTCCACATTTATGCCAGGGCCTGGGCCTGCTCTGAGTTTGACTGGGCAATAATTGAAACAAAAGCCAATAATCATTCCCCAATGGGGTATTTTAGATCAGGGCCACAGACACATCTGGAAAGGGGGAGGGGGAAGCAGTAGGAGGCAAAGAAAGAGCGCCTGACTCCAGGAATCTGTGTTTGACCTCAGGTGCAAAGAATTGAATTAACTGTAATCCTTGGTTCATGACACATTCAACATTGATTTATGCAGAGCCCACTTTACTTTTTGTTTAGTCCATTATTAGGCTTTTAATAATGGACGAATACCTTCGAACGCATCCTCACTCTACCACTAACGGTAAAGTACTGCCCCAAACTCGCACTTACCATACTGTTTCCTCACCTGGCACTTCACATGAGACAGGAGCCAACATTACTTCAATTTTCTTTTCAGATCATTTTATTGTAGCTATGTGTATTTCTTAAAAGTTTCCTTAAGTTTGGTTATTTGTAATTTTTTAAAGGATTTCATGATGCATCTATTTAACTATTTCTTGATTTAATATGTTTTTCATTCTTAATTTTTGCATGTCACTTATTTATTTGTCTGGACTCAGTATAATTTTTCACTTTGTGAATTCATCAGTTTATTCCTCTTCTGTCTGACTGTGGAGCATTTGGGTTTCTTCCAGTCTGTGGTATTATGAGCATACTCACACGTGTCACCTGTATGATATAAGTTTCTCTCGGGCTACACCTAGGAGTGAAATCATTAGATCACAAGAAAGGTCAGTGCTCAACTTCAAGAAATAATGAGCTGATATCAAAGATCTTTCCATTCTGATTGCATTGTCTATAGATTGCAAGATGATTGTATGCCCTTCCTAGCCTCCTCAATTTTGTTTCTCTCATTTTACATCAGCTCTACTACAATGCTTAATTCAGGTTCTTGATCTAACACCTAAGCAGCATGTCAGATAAATTCTTCCACATGGAAGGGAAAAGTTCTTGTCAGACACACAGTTTATAGGAAGTCACCCACCCTGGTCCAGACACTGGGTCACGCTAGTCCAGGGGAAAGGAATTGTCTAAAAGCTGCTTTTGCAAATACACAATATGAAAAAGGACTAAGGAAGAGCTTGCTCAGTCCTCCCCAACCTTCTCTCATATCCAAAACATGTACTAATTTTTAAACAAAGAACAAAAGCCTACAAATGGAAAGTTCAGCATGTAAGCAACCAATTCCAGGTTAAATGAGAGTAGGACTGCAGATTAGCCCTCACTATACAGTCTACTTCATCTCAATAAATATGGACAGAATGTTTTACAATGGGACAAGGACACTGACAAGATCTCTACTCTGCCCTCAACAGGCCTGCAAGTTTGTTCACGTAATAAGCCAGAATTAAGCATGAAGAAGCCCAGAGGTAAATTCCTGCTGAGAAAAACGAAGATGCTGGCCTGATTGTACAACTTGCACTGTAGAATGATTAGAAGGTAGAATTAAAGAGGACCAAACACAGAAATTGTTCAAAGGTGTGATTTATGGATTCTAATCAAACATTAGAAATGGGTGAAGAGTTCTTAGAGAGCAACGTTGGAGCTAGACTTGAAAAGAAATCAAGTAACCAAGAGTGGAAAGAACAAAAAAAGAATACACTTAAAACAATTGTGAAATCAACTTCTGATCCAGATCTCTCAATCTTCTCATTTTCTCCTATTTCTCAAACTGCTTAAATCGTTAATCCTGCCCCTGGTCATGGTAAAGCATTAAAAAGTGGAACCTATGGATCACCATTACACACGCATTATCTGTATTTATTTGTTTATTCCACAAAGACCGAGAGAGTAAATCCCTACCCTACCCTGAGTTCTGGGGATGCAAGACAAGATGGGCTCAGTCCCTGCCCTCACCCTGCTTCCTGTCTTCAACAGCAGACAGGGGATTAAACAAAGACAGACAGCCGATTTGGCCTGACCACCAGCCAGACTGCATCCTCCCCTGAAGTATTTTCAGTAAATTGTGCAGGATTAAAGAAATGGCTGTCTGCTCTGCAATTAAATCCTTACACAGTGCAACCCTGCCTCAAAAAACCAGGGCCGGGAGTTTGGCTCAGTGGCTTAAGCGCCTGCCCTGGCAGGCGTGAGGCTGTGAGTTCAATCCCCGGTGCCACAAAAAAAAAAAAAAAAAAAAAAAAAGAATCCTGACCAGCATCCCAGGTAGCCAAGTGACTGCTCAGAGCTGAAAGACCCCAAAATCAGGTGCTTCCTACATAATAGCCTCCAATCTGATACTTGATAGCTGCTGGCTTCCAGAGTCAAACAAATGTCAGGACTTTTATGAAGGAAGGCAGGAAGCAAATAAGGGGGCAAGGATTGGGGTCCAGGCCTCAAGGGAGCTCAATTAGTAAGCCAGCTAAAGTTAAACCAAGAGGGCATGTTCTTGGTTTCCTAGAAAGCCAGCTGGAAAAGATGCCAATCTTTAAGCCTCTGTCACTCAAAAAGATTAACAGAAGAGACCTAGAGTGCCCCAAGGGAATTCTGCAACAAGCCAGATGTTTTTGCTCTTCCCATAATGCTCTTAACCACAGCCATATTTCTGGGGCCACCAAGAAGCCATAGAAGAGACCTGGAGTTCTTTGAGATAGAGTGAAGTTCAAACATTACTCTTTATTGACATGGACAGCAAAAAATACTGTTAACACTTTCTCTGTAGACCTGTCTGATGCCTCTGGGTTCAGGGTTTTCTCATCGAGTCATCTGTTCCTTTAACAGGAATGGCATCCCTCGCTGGACGAACACTCCCTGCAGCTGCTGGCTGGTATAGAAAGCACACAATCTCTAAGCCCACTTAAACTAGGATTTGGCTCCCAGAGCCACATTAAGACACCATGAGTGATTCAAGCAAGCCCCCATTAGCCTCCCGAAGTTTCATTTCCTCTTCCACAAAATGGCATACACCCCCGCAAAAAATCTATCTTCTCATTCTTGTAAGTAAAAGAGGCCAGTGAAGTGACCAGACCAAATGTGCACATATTGTAGCTCTTACTGTTGCCCACGGTATACACAACACTAAGGTAACCACTTACTCAAGACAGCAGCTTCCCCTTCTTACTTTCTCAACGCACGTGTCTGCTCATGTGTGTTTGAGAGAGAGAAAGAGCAAATGAAAGAATGAGAAAAAGAGAAAGATGTAGCTGGGGTATACCCAAGCCTGTTTAGAGTTTCTGCTTATATTATACTCCAGCACTTCTATGAAATCAATAAACTAAAGAAGTTGCAGGGAAACCTTAACCCAAGGTTTCCCCTAAGGTCCCTAGCTTTCCCCTAAGAGGTGCTTCCTCCAATTTCAGGAGGCAGGGAAGGAGAGCCATATGGCTCGAGACGTTAGACATGCCCAGCAGCAAACGAGTCCCCCACCATTTGTCAGAGGGCCTCTCTCCTTTCGACCCTCCCATGGACCCTCCTGTGGGCGGGCATCCAGATTTCAGTCAGGGTGCTCTGGTCTGCGTCTCTGTCTTGACTGTTCCTAATTATTGAAGGGAACGCTATGGCTCGCCTGACCTCAGAGTTTAAGAGCTCCGAGTCCTAATATCAAACCCAAGCAGCTTCATTTAAAAGGCATCCTCATCTGCATCCATAAAAGTCACTCCCAGAGCCCTGACTTGCCTGGGCTCTGAGAATGCCTGCTGTCGAGGATTTATGACACGCCCTGGATCTAATCTGCCGCACTTTAACTGTTGCTGTTGCACATCTGGTCATAAAAGCAAGGACTGGCCCAATACAGAGACAAACACTTTTCTTTCCTAAGTGGCTGCAAATCTGATCTCACAGCGATAGCTGGGATCGGATGTAATCACCTCAGCATCTGGGCAGTCACGCATCTTGGCAGTCATTAAGGCTCTCCAGGCTTTGCAAGGCTGTTTCTCCACACACGACAGCTATAAAGAAGATTCTCACGTAGCAAAATCTGTGAATAAAGAAGCTGCGATCTGAACAGGTGGTAATGGGACTAGCTAACCATCCAGGAAATAGGGCCAATGGACAGCCAGGAAGGACAGCACCAGCTGGTTGAGGCAGCAACTTCCTTTTCAAACATCCTAGTTTACCTTCAGAAGGACTGGGCAAGCAGGCATCCTGAGAGCCGACCTACAAGGATGTGTGGCCAGAGATAGCCTGGGTTGTGTGACCAAGTGAACCACTAGGTGGTTTAACAGTACATGTTTAAAGCAGTGAAATTCTTTATTAGACCTGTTGGAGGGTGGTGGGGAGTGCAATAATCTAGACCAGAAATAAACACAACCATGTCGGTTCCAGGAGATTTTACAATGCCCTGGACAGCCTGTCCTGTGCACAGAATTGGCACGCTGCATGTCTTTCAGAAACTCCAATCAGACCAAGGTTCAACAAGTAATCCAACCTCCCAGCACCGCACCCGGGGAAGAGACCCTCGAACACTGTGCAGCTCTTCGCAAGCTCTCAGCAGTCCCCCCCCCACCTCTGCCCCTCCTCCAGGGCCGTGCCGGCAGGAGGGAGCATTAAAATTATCTGCTGCAGGTTTTACGAGCAGCGATCGCTTTTTAAAACAACAACAACACAAGGTCCTTGTGCGGCTCGCGGGTAACCTAAAACTCTCTAGGCAGAGCTTCCCCCCACCACTCTACACCCCCACCCCACCCCCGCGGCCTGCCAAGAGCACCAGCGCACAGGGACCGGCTCAGCGTAAGACCACAGGGAAGCCCGACTTCAGTGAGCTACCCTCGGACGCAGGAGGCGTCTTCGGGGGTCCTGGAGCAAAATGCCGTGGGAGAAGAAACTGCGAAAGAAAATCCACCAGTGACAGTTGTGGGAGAGGGTTGATGTTGTAAAGGGGGGTGGGCAATGGGAGCGATTTTGATTCAGCAACTTCTGCAAGAAGCCCGCAGGGGACTGGATAGTAGCTGGGGAGGCTGTGATCTGACACCTCCCTTCCCCCTCCTCCCGCGCTCCGTAGTGAGCCGCCCGGCGACCTCGTCTTCCTCCGCAGGTGGGCGCGCGTCTGGGGCGCACTTACCCGGGGGCCCGTGGTGCGGTGGCCGCGAGCCGGGGACAGCTGCACCAACACGAGCAGCAAGTGGGGCGTGAGCAGGCAGACGCAGCGCGCGGGGAGCATGGTGCCAGCCGGGCCGGGGTCGCGGGCGGGCGGACGGGGCGGGGCCGGGCGCACACCGCTCCTGCCTTCCTGCCTGGCTCGGCTCGGGGGCCCTCGCGGCGGCGGGGAGCAGGCGGCGGGGCTGCGGCTGCGGCTGCGGCTGACGGAGGCTGCGGCCTGACGACACGGTCATGAACGGCGACGGCCGGGAGCTGGAGCGCGAGCGTGTGCTCTGCGCACGGCGTCCGCGGCGCTCGGCTGGGCCGCGGGGCAGCAGGTTGGACGCCGGAGTCCGGGCCATGGGAATTCCCGTTATAAACCCCCCGGGAGGGGCGGGGCGGGCCCGGCCTGCCTGATGGACGGCTCCAGCGGCCTGTAGCTGCCGACGCGTTGGCAGGTGAAAGCCAATGAGAGAGGCACAAGAGGGGTGGCTCGTTGTCAGCCCCCACTGGGGAGCGACACTCGCTTGCTCCGCCCGAGTGGACTCCAAGAGAGGCTGGGATAAAGAGTAACTTTCTCTTGACTCTTCTGCCTGAGGAAGCCTGAACGGGTTCCAGCAGCCTTAAACCCGCCCGAACGCTCACCTGGCTGGCAAGACTGTCTCGCGCCTGTAGTTTTTCCGCTCCAGTGTGTGGGTTGTCAGAAGAGCTCCCTGCAAGAGGCAGGAAAAGCACTTCTAGCCGCGTTTTTTCAGATGACTACATTAGGGCACAGAGGCCCTGAGAAATCTCTTTCCCCGCTGCAGCAACACCAAGGGCAACGGGGAAGTCGCCAGGTGACCCGCGCAGGGTGGGCTGTGACAGTGTCCAAAGTGAGGATTGGGAGCAATCGCTGCTGTCCAAGAAGTTCCCTGGGTGTGTGACACCTGCTGTCCAAGAAGTTCCCTGGGTGTCCCCAGCAGCTGTCCCATGAAGTCTCGAGGGGACAAAATGAAAACTCACCCGACTGGAACCCAGGTATCCTGGCTCCCCACTCCCGAGCTGCCAGGCGACAACTTCCCTGAGGTCTCACACCCCTAGGAAAGGGAATCAGAGGGGCCCTGGACCCCTGTGAGGAGGAGGAAAAGACTAAAGGGGAAGGCGGTAGGCTGTGGGTACAGAGATCCCAGAGATTAGGTCAGAGGAGGGACAGCTCTCTCCTGGGTGCTTAACTCCATGGAGAGGAGAGCCATGATTATCTTATACGGAGCACAGCCGGTAGTGTTTTGCTTCCACCGGTACGGGCCACTTGCTCCGGAGGAGGGAGAGTTGTTTTTTCTCCAGCCAGACTGCAAGCCCAGTGTCCCTTGGCCTCTCCTCCCTATCTGGCCTGAGAGGTCCTGACAAAGATTAGCTCTGCTCCTCGGGCCTTCTGCGCTGGACTATATGAACAAGCTTCCCCCAGATTCTAGTGTTCAGCTTTGTTCACCCACATACTGGCCCAATCAGCCACCAGGCTGCAGCCAGTTGCCCTTCTAAATAGCAAGCCTGGCTGAACGCACTGCTCCCTGCTTACAGACTTTGCCCCTCCCCACTGCCCTCAGACAGAAAAGCCCAGTCTGGGCGCTGGAACAAGAACAAAGTGTATATGGTTCTCCCAACAAACATTTAGAACACCTCCAAAACAACTGTCATCTGCTACGGGAAATTAGTTCAGTGGTCAAACTGCGGAGCGCCACAGCTGGAGTTAAATCCTGGGTCTGCCACCTAGTGGTCTAACCTTGAACAAGCATTTACTTGGTGCTGAGGTCCGGTTTTTCCCTTCTGTAAAATGGGGATAAAAAATTGTATCCCTGCCCGACCTGTAGCCAGGATTAAAGGAGTTGGTGTATGTAAAGCCTTTAGAATGGTCAAATTAGAAATACTGCCCCTCTGGCATTCACACCAATGTCTCCTGTCATTCCCCCTCAGAATGATCTTGTAAAGTAGAGCAGAGGTTCCTACCTAGAGATAGGTAAATGGGTGTTCCATGGAATTATGACTTGTCTGGCCTCATAGGGTGGGTAAGTGGTAGTGCTGAGTTTGCAGGGCAGAATTTTTAATTCTAATCCTTTTGTGTCATGTGAGGACTGCAGTCTCACATGCTGTAGGGTTAGATGTTGCCCATGGGCTCATGGGGGATTTCTTTGGTAGCCTGCAAGGTAACTGAGATTTGTGGGTTTTACTGAGCTTCAAGGAAGTGGCCATTTCCAGCAAGGGTCAGGCCTTCCTGGAAACGATGCTTGTGATCCAGCATCCTGAGATTGTGTGATGCTGTTTCAGTGCTGCACCCTATGCAGAACTTATAGCAGTTGCCGTATGCCTTAAGAGCTCACCTACCAGGGCCCTAACAGGATAGAAATATTACCATCAGGCTCAACAGCCTGGTGGGTTTCTCCTCACTCTACTACCTGGCCACGTGTATCCATCAAATTGGTTAACTTCTTTCCATTCTATTGAGAAATCTATTGGCCTAAGTAAATATGCTTGAGATCCCCCCCCCATCAAATCTGGCAGTAAAAATCACCCAGGGAAAATGCATTGCAATAGTCCTTTCCATCTTTAATACCAAATGCTGCTTTCCTGCCAGAAAACTTATTTCCAAGTGGTCACTGGTCCAAAAGTCAACATTATTCTGGATTTCAACCATAGCTTAGTTTAAAATATGAGCAACTGCTTTAAAATATGAGTAACTGCTTTCCAGTCATTTTGCTCAGCAAGTATTTTCTTTCCCTGTGGTTGGCACGCAGGGACTGTTGTAACCGTGGCCATCATTCAAATGATGCATTTCCTTCTCCCAGCTCCTCCCGAGCTCAGAGGTTAGAAATTCCAGAGAACTTCTAGTCCCAAACAGCATCTCTCTGCCAGGCTGTCTTCTGATCCAAGCAAAAAAGTGAAATTGACAAGTTCTTTCTTTCTCTGAGGTGGGTTTTTCATCCAAAAATAAACCTAGCTCTCCTGGAAACTGGTCTGTGCAATTTGGGCCATATTCCTTGTCCTATGGGACTTCTTTTTGCAAGGGGATATTTCAGTAGAACCTCAAATATTTATTATGAGTGAGGAACACCAGTTTCATAAATACATCAGTGCTCCTACATAATTCAGAGGAGTCCTACCTTGCCTTGTGTTCAGAATAGTACCTTTCTGTTCATTTTAACAAGCACTTTAATGCATCTCCTTCAGTACCTAAGACAATGTTCATTGTTATGAGGGATCTTTGGACCCACATCCTATGCTCTGAGACGCTGCAAGCTAATTAAGATGGAGAGCAGACTGATACCCAAAACCACATTTAAGAGTGAAGCCTTCACTGTGTTTGGGAACTTAGAGAGTAAGGACCCACTACAGATCTAAAGGGCAGAAAGGTCTTGTAAGGGTTGGAGATCTTGAATGAGACTCTGAAGCAAAGAGCTTCTATGGTGTAAACGTACCTTGATTGACATGTGAGTCACTCATTACAACAGCTATGTCTAAGGTCCAAGACTCTTGCCAAATATACTACTGACTGCAGGAACTCGAAACACTATCTTAGTTACTTCTCTTGTTGCTGAGACAAAATACCTAACACCCAAAGTTAAAGGTCTATTTCAGCTCAGTTTGTAAAGGTTTCAGTCCATAATTGGCTAGCTCCAAGACAGAGTGGCATGGCAGAGGGGCAACACAGATGTGAAACAGCACATGGCAAAGCAAGGCAGTCAAAGGCAGCCAGCAGTGAAGTGGCAAGCAGCAAGCAACAGGCAACAGCCCCCTTTCTGTCCCTTGCATTCTATCCAGGCTACTGCCCTTAGGGTGGATAGCACTCACACCCAGGGTGGGGCTTCCCATTATCTACTCCCATAACTATGCCAAACCAGTCAATGAACTGATTTAGAAATCACACACCTTTAATCCCAGCATCACACATTCTAGATCCAGCCACCTCTGAAAAGTCCCTGCCTGTGACTACATGAGGCTTTGGGGGGACATCTAGACACAAACTGTAACAGAAATCAAGAATACTGAGTTTTCTATAGATTCATGGTGTAACCTTACCATTTAGCTAAGGTAAGATTCTCTGGAGAAACAATCAATAGAGAAAATATATATATTTATATTATTATGCAAGGAACTTACTAGATAGGCTTCCAGGATCAGAGAGATAGGATAGTCTGCAATAACTGTGTGCACACTGGAGAGCCGGAAGTTTAGTAGTTGCTCAGCCGCAGTAAACTGGAAGCCACAGAACAAGAGGGATGGAGGATGAAATGCCAGTTTAAAACTGAAGGCCTAGAAGCTCCCTGGAAAATCACTTGGAGGAATCCACATTGAAATGCTAAAAAAGATGAGGTCTGATGTCCACAGGCAATGGCAGTAGCAAAAAAACATAGTCATCGGAACAGAATGGAGCTTTGCAAATGCAAACCAACTTTCTCCTTCTCCTTTCATTCCATCTGGGCTGCAAACCTATTGGATTCTACCACCCACAATCAGGGTGGGTCTTCCCTCCTCAGTTTGCTGGCCTACATGCCAATCATCTTTTCAAATATCCCCCCACAGGCACACCCAGAAGTTTGTTTTCTAATCTAGTAAGCATTCCTTAATCCAGTCAAATTGACAGTCATGATTAAAGGTCACAGAAGATATTATTGATCCTGTTATGCAAAGGAAGCTACTCACAGAAGTTAATCTCAAGACCATCCTTTAAATTTTAAATCTACATAACAAAAATAGTGGCAAAAAAATGTAGGTATTTCTCTTTTGTACAAAAAAAAAAAAAAAGACACACAGATTAAAATCTTCAACTAATGCTTTCTTTCCTATACCATCCGCTTTCTCTTTTTAAATAGCTGCCTACAGGATTTTTCTGTTCACAAATTATTTCAAGTAAAGTTTGCATAGACATAAAAAGAATATTGTCATATGTCTTTTTAGCAAAATAAAGTGGTCTAGAATTTTGTCCTAAAACATTCTGTAATTAAATTCACCTTGTTGAGTGACTAACTGGATAAAAATACCATGTTTCCTCTTCTTAAAAACTTTTGTGGGGGGGTACCAGGGATCAAACTCATTACCTCACGCCTGCCAGTCAGGTGCTTATGTCACTGAACTAACTCCCTGGCCCAAAAACATATTTTTGATTCATTAATTCTTGACTTTGAGAAAAATCATGTAGGGTATTGTCATATGAGGACTCAAAGGTAATATGTATCTCACAAAATCAATTTTATCATTTGTTTAGATTCAGTTTACCTATTAATTATATAATCCACTTCCTCTGTTGAATTTCTTCTTCTTGCTATAGCAGGCAGAGAATAACAGATTTCTCAACTCCATTCAATTAAATCTAAAATTGTTCCAGTTTTATTTTATATGCTCTTAAAGATAATGTAAAACTTCAGGCAATGCATCAGGAAAACTCAGAGATGATAAAGTTCTGTTAATTGATTACACCCTTCCGACATAAGTGACTCCATCATTCTTGCTTTCTCATTTTAGTCTTTTTCAGTTTTGTTGAGAATAATTGATGAGTGACGATGAAATGATTCCTAAATGACAAAAAAAGGGAAAATATTTTTTCACATAGGAAAAATTAAGATCACTAAAATCTCATAATGTATCTTATGAAAGGGTCCAATATCATAATTACAACATAGAATGAGTCTTATTCTATCTTTTAAAATAAGTAAACTATTGGTAGGCACTGGAAGGTGTCTAAGAAATAATAATTGTTAACTAATATTGATCTTTACAAAAGTTAAAACTGCTTTTTAAAAAATGGACTCAAACTGGGTCCGATGGTCCCTAATAGTATTAACAACTCATTGAAGCACTTGGGAAAGGGCAGCACACATATGAACCGAAGGAGACATTGTTCATGCCTTATGTATCCCCTCAGCCCCAAGTTCTCCAATAGTTTCCTAATCTCAGATAACCATCCTCTCCTTGCCTGGAGTCTTCCTCTGGCCACAGGCACATGCTCATCCTGTGCATACAGCTGGTCAGACGTACATGGAAGGTAATACTCCTAGGAACACTCTCAAATGATAGGGAACCAGAATTAATGGACAAGTCCCCCCCCACTTTGTCACTGATTCACAAGTCAGTTCTGTGTTGTGTTCCACACATTTTCTCAGTGAGCCCTCATCAGGACTGAGCCCAAATTGTCCACAGTTGCAGTTCTCTCATTAGTGGACCATTAATTGGCTTTCCCCCCTTTCCTATTGCACTTCCCCACTCTCTTACTGTGCTTCTTTGGATAATCTCCAAGGATATTAGTTGCATAGAAATTCATTGTCTTAGAATCCACTACTGTGACACATGTATGAATCCTCACATTAAAATAAAGCTAATGATATAGTTTCAAATATCACTGGCAGGGTTACTCTGGCTATACCTGAGGCCTCACCATAAACCCCATCAACCCAGAAGACAGAAAAGTGGACTGCTAGAAGTAATACATACAGCAAGGTTGGTAGGTAAGGATGCTAGACTGCAGTTTAGAAGAAGTAATGCTTTTAGAGATCATTAGAATAAGAATCTGTCCAAACCCACCAAAAGTGTTTATCTATTTGACAAAATGTTGGGAAGGCCTCCCAGAAGTGAAAGATAGACAGTCTAATCTTAGTTAAGAAACAGCCTGTGCAGTAGACTATCCCTGGGCTTACAGATGGAGGACTTGGATACCAATCCAGGCGTCTGACATCACTGTCCCCTCTATGAAAGCTGATAATGTATTTTTTAAATTTTCTTTTTATTTTAAAGAGTAAGCTGGGTGTGATGGCACACACCTTTAATCCCAGCACTCACGAGGCTGAGGTAGGTGGAGCGTTGTGAGTTTGAGGCCACTTTGGGCTACAACATGAGTGAGGACAGCCTGAACTACATAGTGCGACCCTGTCTCAAAAAACTAGGGCCAGGAGTTTGACTCAGTGGCTTACGCGCCTGCCTGACAGGTGTAAGGTTGTGAGTTTGATCCCAGGTGCCACAAAAAAAAAAAAAAAGTATATAACAGAATAAAACCAATCAAAACAAACCAGTGTAAGAGATGCAGGACTTCAAAACATTATGAAATCAACAATAGTTACTATAATGCCTTTTGATGTCTTCAAAATAGATGCAGATAACTATGGACATACTAAAAATCAAACAACAGAATAGAATAGAAACAATAAAAATAAAACAATGAATAAGATAAAGGGCTTCAAAACAAGCCAATAGTAAATGCAAAACTGCTACCATAATATATCTTGCTATCTTTGAAATAGCTGCTCCTGCCATCAGATTTGATATAACCAAACAAAACAAAAGAGGATAAAACCCAACCCAACAAAGCAATGGAAATGATATAAGACTTCCAAAACAAGACCATAGGGAATCAACAATGGCTGCAACCCTCAAAGGAGATCACCTCTAGATGTCACACTGTGTACCACTGTCCTCTGAACCTATGATCAGACCACTGGCCCTAGACCTGCAGTGTTAGTGAAACAACTAAGCACCACAGGCATGCAATTGCATTTCAGCTCAATAGCTATCACCACAGCCTGTGTTTCTCCAGGAAAACCAGTCACTTACAGTGGTGGTGGTGGTGGGGAATTGGTACTTCTCGTTTGCCAGCCCGCATACCGGAAGGGGCTGAGGTCTGGCTGTTCCCAGTCTCGTGGTAGCCCATGCGTGGCGCTGCTTCCCAGACTGGTCTTGTTTGCTGCTGTGGCCATTGTTCTCTCTAACCCCAATCTGAGAATAGATAATAGCTTCACAAAGTTGCTGGGAACAAGAATGAGATCACGAGTGTAGGAAAATGCTCTTCAGGGGTTAAACTTATGTTTGGAATCCTTAGGAAGACAATTTGCCAGCCACATTAGTGTGTACCCAGAAGCAGATCATCTCAAAGCAGGTCTTGTTTTGGGAGCGAGGGCATCAGTGTCCTGGAAGAAGGGTCTAAAAGACTTTTTTCTGTGTTGTGAGCAGCTTTTCAAAACTGCCCAAGTCCTTCAGATGAGCGTGGTCACTGGGGAAAAAGGGACTTGGCATCTGCATCTGGGCAGCAGCAGGGCTGGGGACATTCTGACCTGATCTTTCTGGAGCTGTCTGGCTCTGGACGTAGCTGTGTGAGTGAACAAGAACAGATGTGGATGCTGCAATTTGGGGAGCCAGGAGGACTCACTGTGTGGCTGGGCATGGTGAGGAGGCACTGTTCACCGAGGCACTTCAGTATCTGCAGCAGCAGCAAGATGAGAAGATTCATTCAGTGTCTGTGTTTGCCCTCCACCCTTGAGAATTCCTTCACCACCTCAGCTGCTCCATCCCCCCCTCTGACTGCCAAAGAGAGACAGCCATGACTATGTCCATCAGCCACCCACCCCACTGGTGTGCAGTGCTCTGGTGCCCTGTAGTCCAGGGGCCCCAGCCCCTGACTTTCTGGCCTCTCAGGGAAGCATTCTGCAGGCTTGATGAGGGCATCTATGGCTTACCCTCTTCACTGAGAGGGTTACTGATCACCCTGACATCTGGTCACTATTAGCCATGGAGAATCATATGAGTCTGAGGTCACTCTGCCCTTGGAGAGGCTGTAAGTTCCAAGGAATCCCTAGGTACACAGTGGGAAAGCACAGAGTGTCTATTCCCACCAGGTGAAGGCCGGGGCATCACAGCCTCAAACATGTCACCTGTCATGGCTGGTTTTATGTGTCAGCCAGACTGGGCCATGGGGAACACAGATATTTGGCCAAACATTCCGGGTCTGTCAGTGATAGTGTTTTTGAATGAGGCTAATGTTTATATCATAGACTGAATATCGCAGATTACCTTCCCTAGATGAGTGAGCCTTGTCAAATCAGTGGAAGGCCTGAACAGAACGGAAAGATTGATCTTTCATAGTGAGTGAGGAGACTTCCACCAAACTAGGACTACATTCTCCAGTTATCTTCTTTTGAAATTTTGTATCATTGTTTTTATTGTTTTTAAAATAAAAAAAATAGACCCAATCCAAAAGTGGGCATCTGAAATGAATAGACACTTCTCAGAATAAGAAGTACTAATGGCAAATAAATACACGAAAAAATGTTCAACATCACTGATCATTCACAAGATGCAAATTAAAACAACACTGAGATTCCATCTCAATCCAGAAAAAATGGCTATCATCAAGACAGCAATCAATAACAAATGCTGGTGGGCTGTAGAGAAAAAGAACTCTTCTCCCCTGGTAAAGGGAGTGTAGATTGGTGCAACCACTGTGGGAATCAGTGTGGAGATTCCTCCAAAAAAATAGAACTAGAGGTCCCATTTGTTTTGTTTTGTTTTTATTTTAAAGATAATAAATCCAACAAAACAAAACAGAACAAAGCCGATCAAAAAAAAGCAGCAAAATTGGTACAGAACTTCAAAGCAGGATACTAGGAAAACAACAGTAGCTGCCATAGTATATCTTGCTATCTTCACAATAGTTGTCCATTTCATCAGGTATAGCAAAATCAAAACAAAACAAAACAGAATAAAATCAATCAAAGCAGAACATTAAGTAAAGCAAAACAATCAGAACAAAACAAAACAGAGAAATATTGGATTTCAAAGACAAGATAGAAGGAAATCCCCATATTTGCTGCATTGCATACTGTTATCCTCTCAATAGATGCTCAAACCACTGGCCCCAGACCTGCAAAATCAACCAAACAATACAAGCATTTAGTTGATTTTTCTACCTTAGTTGCTATCAACTTAGCCTGTCCTCTGAACCAACTGGTTGCTTATGGGGTAGGGGGTAGGCTAACAGGAGGCGCTATCTGACTTTTCTCTTCCTAGACCCCACATGGCTTGCACAGCTTATCAGAAAGGCTGGCAAGTTGGTGTCTACTTTTTTTTATTCTAAAGAGGATAAAACAGAATAAAACCAATCAAAAGCAAACCAGTGTAAGAGATACAGGACTTCAAAACATGAAATCAACAATAGTTATCATAATGCAAAAAAAACAAAGAATAGTTACCGTAATGCCTCTTGATGTCTTCAAAACAGCTACAGATAACTATGGACATAGTAAAAATCAAACAGAACAGAGTAGAATAGAAACAATAAAAGCAAAACAATGAATGTGATAAAGGGCTTCAAAGCAAGTCACTAGTAAATGCAAAATTGCTACCATAATATATCTTGCTATCTTTGAAATAGCTGTTCCTGCCATCGGATTTGATATAACCAAACAAAACAAAAGAGAATAAAACCCAACCCAGCAAAACAATGGAAACAGTATAGGACTTCCAAAACAAGACCATAGGGAATCAACAATGGCTACAACCCTCAAAAGCAGATCCCCCCTAGATGTCACACTGTGTACCACTATCCTCAGAACCTATGATCAGACCACTGGCCCTAGACCTGCAATGTTAGTGAAACAACAAAGCACCACAGGTATCTGATTGCATTTCAACTCGATAGTTATCATCACAGCCTGTGTTTCTCCAGAAAAACCAGTCACTTACGGGGAGTGGGGGGATTAGTACTTCTTGTTTGCCAGCTCGCATGCTGGAAGGGGCTGAGGTCTGGCTGTTCCCAGTCCAGTGGTGGCCTGTGCATGGCACTGGTTCCCAGACTGGGCTTGCTTGCTGGTGTGGCCATTGTTCTCTCCACCCCTGGTCCATGAATGGCCACAAGTTGGCTTCTTAGTGGTCTCCTCCCAGTTCCAGCATGGCCGATTCTTGGGAGGTGCTGACTTTTCTCTTCCTGGACCCCGTATGGCTCACACGGCTTACCAGAAAGGCTGGCTATTTGGCTTCTTAGAGGTCCCATTTGACCCAACTATTCCACTTCTGGGTATCTTTCCAAAACAATTAAAAGCATCATACCACATTGGAATGTGCACATCCATATTAACAGCAGCAGTAATAGCCAAATCTTGGAAACAACCCAAATGCCTATCAACCAACAATGGATAAAAAGATGTGGATTTTTTATATAATGGAGTACTACTCAGCCATAAAGAAGGATAAACTTGAGACATTTCTGGGTAAATGGATGCACCTTAAGACCATACTCATAAGAGAAATAGATTTGACACATGTGTAAATATCACATTGTCTCTCTGGCATGAGAAATTTGAAATGCAAAATAAGAACCAAAATTTACAACAGATATTGTAAAATAGGTAGTAATGATTAAAAGGGAAGGGGGAATGGGGGGAGGTGAAAGGGAAAAGAAAAAAATGAGAAAAAAGGATAAAATAGAAACAAAGCTTTGTAAATAAAGACGGAAAGAGGGGTTGAAGTGGGGAGTGGGAAATGGGGAAAAAACAGGTACTAAGATATATCACTTACAGGTGCAAATTCCCTATGGTGAATGTGATCATTATGCATTCCTAAATTGTACCAATAAGCTGAATTATATTAAAAAGAAAAAAAGGTCTCCCTGATGAATGTAATCATTATGTACTGCAAACATATGCTGATAAAAGTCAAAAGAAAAAAAACAAAGCTCTCCCACGGAACCGCTTCCAAATCCTGCCACTTTCACTCTGATTTGCTCTTCAGGTATTTGGTCTCCACTCTGCCACACGCTTTTCCCAAGTTCCAAAGTGTTCTTTAAACAATGGTTTCATACCTTATCTCTGCCACATCCTTCTCCAGTTCAAGAATCTCCATTTTATCTGTGTTTTCAATTTTTTTCCTCCAATAAAGACAGGACACGTGATCAAAATATTCAGTGAATGTTTATATTATTTTAAAATGCATTACAGTAAAAGACATATTGCCTCCCTCCAAAAATACTTCCCCTCACTTCGAGCACACTTCTCCCATCATTCTTGCCACTTTCTGAAGCAGCTCCGGAAGTCTTTTTTCATGAGTGTCTTTACAAGACATGATTTGAAAATGCAGTGCAAACAGCCACGGAGTGCCATCCAAGGGGAAGGCAGGCTTATGAAACATCACAATGTGTCTTTGTTCACCTTACTGACCACTGATGGCACTGCATGACTTCTGGCTCTTCCCTAAAGTCAGAAATGATCATCGAAGGTAAATGTTTTTAATTGATTCAGCACACTGAGGCAGCCAGGACAGTGCACTAAAGACACTCAGGAAAGAGGACTTCTAGAGCTGCTTCAGAAAGTGCCAAGAGTGATGAGAAAAGTGTGTCTGAAATGAGAGGGAGTGTTTTGAAGGGGGTTTATGAAAATGTATCTTTTACTTTAATAAGTTTTTTAAATTTAAACATTCCCTGTATTTTTCTATCCTACCTTATAAGTTACATTTGTGCTAAAAGAAGATGCATTATTTAAAATATAAAACAGAAAGGTCAAAACCAGTCTCCTCTGCCCTTTCACTGCACTCGACCATTAAATTCCACATCCTTCACTCTCATAGCTCCTCATCAAGAGCCCTTTATCCCAACAGAGATGCTGATTCATCCAGCAACTACAACTCTGTGTAAGGAATGCACCTTGCAGAATTCAACCTTCACCCCACCCGGACTATCTTCTCTCCTGTTCAGCAGGGCAACTGGCCTCCTGCAGAGGTTGGTCATGATGTAGCCAAACTGGTAAAGCTGTTCAATAACAAGGAGAAATAAATATAAATCCTGTGTTTTTTCCTGTAAGTTTTAAATATCCATGTATGTTAACAGCTACTACTTATTGCGCATTTCCAACGTTCAGAGCACTTTATAGATATCTTATTTCATCCTCGCAACAACCATACTATCCCTTTTGTTATTGCCATATTTCAGAGGAGAAAACTGGAGCTTAGAAAGGCTAAGATACTTTTCCTATGGCTACACAGCCCTTGGTGGCAGAGCTGTTTCTAACATCAACACGTCTGGCGCCAAGCACATGTTGTTTGTCACTAACCTGAGCTGGAAGAACTAGAAAACCAGGTAGAGCTTTTCCTCAGAGTGAGTCTAAGGCTCAGCAGGCATCAGAGACAGGGGCCAGGGAGCCTGGTTCAAAGTCAATGGTGCAAGCTGAGGTCCATGGCCTCTGGGCAGAATGGCACTCAGGAGGGAGCCAGAGCCCAGAAAGTAGGACAACACCAACCACAGACTCCTCCAGGAGCCAGTCCAGGCTGTGCACCAGCCAAGGAGACAGTCTTACCCTCAGCCAGGAACACGACCCACAGGCCACAAGTGCACTGAACCACTCCTGTGTGACCCTCGGTGCAGCCCTTGTGAATTCCATTCTCCCACAGCCCAGTGCTTCCTTGGTCTAAGTGCCTGTGGCACTGGGTAATGCCTCTCAGATGGCCATATCTCTCTGACCAGTTTGGCTACAAGCATTTTGAGGTTGGAGCCCTACCTTCTATTTCCTAGGTTCTCTGTCCTCCCTCCCAATCCGCAACAAGGTCAAAGCCTATCTCAATCACATTTTCTAGGCCATTAAAATGTCCAAATGAGACCAAGGTAAAGAGTGGCCAAATTGAACAGACTACTTTTAAATTAACTAGAATGAAATGCAAATTAAAGGGAAATTATTTGTTATTGCTGTTTTCCCAAGTGAGAGGTACAGTTTCAATCAGAACATGTAAAAACTCCTCAGACATATTTGTTCCTGCATTTGTGCCTTTACCAGATGTCTTGCACAATTAGACATCTGTCCAAAGACAGAAAAATTTGCATTTGGATGCTTGTATTAGAGGCAGGAAATACAACATAACAGTTAAGATTCCCAGTTGGGGAGTTAGAGAGACTTTGATTCAAATTCCATCTCTGTGACCTGCTGGCTGACCATGGTCAAGACATTCCTTCTCTCAGAGACTCAGTTTTCTCATTTGGAAATAGTACTAATTAAAAGTTCTTTCCTTACTGGGATGCCTAATATCCAAAGACAAAACAAAAACAAAAACACTAGTGTTGGCAAGGATGGAGACAAATTGGAACCCTTGTGCATTGCTGGTTGGTGTGTAAAATGATACAGCTGCTGTAGAAAACAGGATGGCAGTTCCTCAAGAAATTAAACACAGAATTACCATGTGACCCAGCAATTCCACTTCTGGGTACATACCCAAGTGAATTGAAAGCAGGAATTCAAACAGATATTTCAAGACTCATGTTCACAGAAACCTTATTTACAGTAGCCAAAACGTGGAAATCACCAAAAACTCTACTAAAGGATGAATGGGTACACAAAATATGTACATAGGGTGACTATGACACAGCTTGAAAAGGAGATGCTGACCTTTGCTACAGTATATACAAACTTTGAAGACATTGTGCCAAATGAAACAAAAGGATAAACATTATGTTATTCCACCTATATATATCTAGAATAGTCAGATTCATAGACACAAGGTAGAGTAGTGGTTACCCGAACATTGAGGGTGTGGGAAATGCACTTAGCAAGTAGATTTCCAGTTTGGGAAGACAAAAAATTCCTGGCAATGTCAAGTGGTGATGGTTCCACAAGAATGTGAATTTACTTAATGCCACTGAACTACATACTTTCAAATGTTTACATTGTATGTTGTATATATTTTACCCCAATGAAAAGTGCCTTCTTTATAGTTTTGTTATAAGGTTAAATGGATTAACATTGGTTAAGCAACTAACAGTCTCTGATAGGAGTTGGGTTACTAAGTTGTAGATCTCACCCTCCTTGCCTTCAGTCCTCAGCACCAGAGGCTGAGTCTTGAGCAGCCCAGGGGCTGCAAGAGGACAGAAGATGAAGAAATGAGGGAGTAGAGAGTAGAGAAACCCCAGGCCGATAAGAAGGGATTATAACCAGACAGAAATGTAGAGAGAATACAGGAGCCCAGGAAGACACAAATTCAAAAAGAAGAAGAGGAAAAAGGAAAGAAAGAAGGAAAGAAAGAAAGAAAGAAAGAAAGAAAGAAAGAAAGAGAGAGAGAGAGAAAGAAAGAAAGAGAGAAAGAAAGAAAGAAAGAAAGAGAGAGAGAAAGAAAGAAAGAAAGAAAGAAAGAAAAGAAAGAAAGAAAGAAAGAAAGAAAGAAAGAAAGAAAGAAAGAAAAAGAAAGACCAGGGCAAAATAAAAGAGAACCTGAAAAAGACAGGAGGGGAAAGATCTGCAGTGGGACCCAAGTGGACAGGGCCAGAGTAGAGCTGTCAGAGCCAACTCCAGGTGTCTGTTAAACTGAATGACAGATATGTAGCAAAAGAGCTTTTAGTACAAGTGTGTAGCCAATAGGGCATTGCCCTGTTTTACTGCATAAAACATACTTATACAAATGTATTCATTGTTTATCTGAAATTCAAGTTCATCTTGTATCTTCTATCCACTAAATGTGGCCATCTGAGGGAAGAGGTATGGCTCTACCTTCAGTGCTTTTTACTAAGTCACTGTAGGATGTCTGCAGGTTGTAGAATAATCTGAACAGTGCAGTGGTTGGGGAGCTGGGCTTGGGACAGGATTCTCGGCTTTACAAATACATTCTTTCCCAACTGAGCACCTAAAAATACCAAGTTTCCTCAACAAGTCTTAACATAGAAATTAACTTTCAAAACTTAAGTTTGCAGCCCCACTTTGGAAGGAGCTCGCCTGTAAAGGCATAAAGCCTGATAGACCACAGTCCACCAAGCTATGGTTCTTCTGGCTTCTGTGACAAGAGCAGGTAACTGATCCCAATCCCTTTGCAGAAGAGTCTGGTCAATAAAGGCCAGGTCACACTGCATCCACAGGGCCTGCCCCCGCCCCGCCACCCACCGCGGTCCCCACCTGCAGCCCCTGCACCTCAGCCCAGGTCCTAGGTCCCTTGGCATAAAGGGCAGTCACAATCCAATCTGCAAGCAGAGACCTGGAAAGGGCTGCCTATGTAAAACCAAACATGCTTCTCAGGCCTCAGCCCTGCGCTGATTAAAAGCCGCAGTCGTTGGTTTTGTTTTGAGAAGAGCCAGGGTATTATGCTCGAGGACCCCTTCCCTCCTCACTGTTTCCAGCTGCCGAGGCATCAGGGTAGGGACCACACACCAGCAGCCCGACTTGGAGGCCTGGCGGAGATTAAACCCCAGGCGGGTGGGGGAGGCCCCCTTCCAGGAGCAGCCGCCAGGGACCCGGGTGCGCGGCGGCGGAGCTGGAAAGCGCCACCCATGCGACCCTGACCCCCACCCCCGGAGCGAGCCCCTGTCCATCGCACAGCCAGCCGGGAGGAGGTCAGAGAAAGCGACGGGGAGAAGAGCAGCACACGGCCTTCCGGCGGTGAGACTTTTCCCTCGACTTTTTTATTTTTAATCTAAACAAATTCATTGACCACATAACAAACTTACCCTGGGGGGGAAGTGCGGGAGAAGGATGACAGAGCGAGGGGCACATCTGGGTTCCCCCTCCCCCGGCCCCACCTGCTGGCTGTGGCAGAGCCCAGCTTGCGTCTAATTAACTCTCCCATCAGGGAGGCGTGAGCCAAGGGTGCCAGGCAGATGCGGGGTTACAGCCGGGGGCATACAGCTCTTGCCCGCCATCGAGCGAGCGGGGCGGCTTTGTCTGTTCCTCCTTCACTGTCTCACCCGCACCAGAACAGCAGTCACACTGCGCAGCACGGGAGAGCTGGGAGTCAGCACAGTGCCAGGTATCCATGATGTGAGCTGTTTGTTTTTGTGGGCGCTGAGGATTGAACCCAGGGTCTTTGCACTGAGCTGCATCCCCGACCATTTTTTTCTTATTTTTAATGTCTTACTAAACTGTCCAGGCTAGGCTCAAACTTATGATCCTTCTGCTTCAGCCTCCCAGAGTGCTGAAATTACAGGCATGTGCCACCACACACAGCTCCAGTGACAGTTTTTAGAATAAGAATAGAGTATGGAGCAAGGTGTGGTGGCACACACGTGTAATCCCAGCACTCAGGAGGCAGAGGCAGAAGGATCCCAGCAAATTCGAGGCCAGCCTGGGCTACAAAGTGAGTTCAAGGCCAACCTGAACTGTATAGCAAGACATGGGCTCAAAAAAAAAAAAAAAAAAAAAAAAAAAAAAAAAAAAAAAAAAAAAAAAAAAAAAAAAAAAAAAAAAAAAAAAAAAAAAAAAAAAAGAATACAGTATGGAAAGTACAGGAGTAGAGACAAAGAGCACTGGGCCAGAGTCCTTCCAGGCTGATCATACCTTTCCCCTGCCTGGTGGTCCAGGTTCTCAGGATCAGAGGGGCTACGTCTCCATGCTCTGATTCCTCAGCTGTTTTTCTCACCGCAGGTTTTGAAGCAAATGAGTGTCAGATGTGTGGTGCCAGCACGGACATCTCTCTCTTTATGGCTTTGAGATCCACTGCTCTCACGCTGGCAAAGCACAAGGGCCGCAGGGCTGGCCTTCCACAAATCACTCCTTTGGACCCCACCTGCCGAGTCCCCTAGCCACAGAATGGAGTGTCAGAGACTGATGGAAAGGAAACAGTGCAGAAGATGCACGAGGGTGGTGGCTAGAGCTTCTGGTGGGCCCCAGAAAAGTGGGGGCCCTGAGGAACGTGGGGGCCCTGAGGAATGCGGGAGCCGTCCTGTCCCCTCCCCCCATGGCTCCTGGTATCTCCCTCGTGACTTCCCTGCCCACCACCCCAAACCTCCCAATGTGGTCATGAAAAATTCATATTCAAAGCTCCACATGCAATCTGATTTTCAACTCTTTAATTGGATTAATAGAAGCAGGAAGTGAAGTGAGCCCACAGCCCTACCCCCAGGGGCCTGCTCACCACCATGCCACCAGTCTCTCACCCTCTCCCCATGCCGCCTGCCCCTTACCTTCCACCCTGCTCCAGCTCAGCCGCCTCCTCTCTGAGCCCTGCACTTTCTGAGTTTCAGTGCGATTTTCCCTTTCTTCCCTGATTGAAGGAGCTCAGGCTGATCTCTGAAAACCCTGATGGATGGAATCTTCCTAACATATGATTAATGAAATATTCTTTAGAAAATTTTATTTTATTATGTTCTAGAATATACCTTACCTACGAAAGGAGACACAGAACTATAAGTCTTTAAGACAAATTAGTTGTATATAATTTATATGTTGGTTATATGCAGGCAAGTGAAGGCCTCATTCTTTTTTTTTTTCCTTAGGTTTTTAGTTTTAGCACATATGTGTAATGAGTGATGCTTACATGCTTGTGGGGAGTTGCCATATGCACATAATACATCTTAGTTCCTTTTTATCCACGTTCCCTTCCCTCCCTCTCCCTTCCACCCATCTCTTGCTCTCTCTCCACACACACACACACACACACACACACACCTTTTTGTCCATGTTTGTGGCACATGATGTTTACACGGCTTGGGAGGAGTTGGCACAGGCACATGATGTGCCCTAATTCCTTCTCTCATCCCCTTCCCCGCTTCCACCCTCCATCTCTTGGTTCCCTTCTTCTTTGAGAATGACCTATCTCCCTACTTCCTATTATCTATCTTTTGTTTTGCTCTTTATTTTTACTCTGAGTTTCTCATGTAAGAGAAACCAGGTGATATTTAAGCTTGTGCATCTGGTTTATTTCATTTACTATTATGGTCTCGAGGTGCACTCATTGTCCTCCAGATGACTCAGGTTTGTCCTTCTTCATGGCAGAATGATGCCCCATTGTTTATGAATACTGCATTTTCTTTTCTATTCATCTGTTGATGGACATATAGGACATTTCAAGATTTAACTATTATAAATCATGGTGCTATAAACATGGGTAGGTATATATCACTATAATATGATGTCTTTAACTCTTTTGGGAAGATTCCTAGAAGGGGAATAGCTGGGTCAGATGGAATTTCTAGTTTCGGTTTTTTGAAGAATCTCCCTATCGATTTCTGTAGTAGCCATACTAGTTTACATTCCCACCGACAATGTAGAAGGGTTCCTTTCTCCCTGTGGCCCCTCCAGCATTTGTAATTATTTGATTTCTTAATGATGGTCATTTTTTCTGGAGTAAGATGGAATCTCAGTGTGGTTTTAATTTGCATTTCTCTAATGGCCAGCTATGTTGAGCATCTCTTCATGCATTTTGTGGCCATTTGTACTTCTTCTGAGAAGTATATATTCATTTCACTTGCTCATTCTTTTATTTTGGGGGTCTAATATTTTTGAGTTCTTTATATATTCTAGATATGAGTCCTTTGTCTGAAGTATAGCTGGAAAAATATTTTTTCCCATTCCGTAGGTTGTCTCTTCACTCCGTTGGTTTTTTCTTTTGCTGAGCAGAAGTTTTAAAATTTCATATGATCCCATTTTTTGATTCTCAATACTATTCCCTGTGCAACTGGTGTTCTGTTCAGAAAATCCTTGCCAGACAGGTATGCTGGCACACACCTGTAATCCTCGAACTCAAGAGACTGAGAAAGGAGGATCACTGTGAGTGTGAGGCCAGCCTGGACTATATAGTGAGACCCTTTCTCAAAAAAAAAAAAAAAAAAAAACCAAGTCCTTTCATATGCCTGTGACTTCAAGGCTTTCACCTATTTTGTTTTCCAGCAGGTTTAGTGTTTCTAGTTTAACATCTAGCTCTTTGATCCATTTTGATTTTAGTTTAGTACATGGTAAAAGATGGGTCTAGATTCAGTCTCCTCCCTGTGGATAGCAAGTTTTCCCAACACCATTTATTAAAAAGGCTATCTTTCCTCCAGTGCATGTTTCTGGCAAATAGTCTCTTTCTTGAGGTGACTAACATATCTCAGATAAGATCTGAACATTGGCAAGGCCACCTCTTTTTTTTTTTTTTTTTTTTTTAACTACAGAGCAGCTAAAAACAGAAGGAAAAGAACCACTCTAATCTGTTTCTATGATCTATAATAAATGTTTTGGGGTGGGAGGTGCCGTATCTTAACAATAAGAAAATCTCACATTAAGAATTCTGGACATATTATGTACAGAATATGTAGAAAATTTTAAAGGAGGGCTGCAGACATAGTTCAGTTGTAGAACAGTCACCTAGCATGCATAAACTTAGTTCAGTCCCCAGCCCAAGAAAGACAGAAAAAAAGAAAGAAGAAAGAAAGAAGAAAGAATGAAAGAAAGAAAGAAAGAAAGAAAGAAAGAAAGAAAGAAAGAAAGAAAAGAACAGGGAGGAAGGTCCAAAGAGAAGCTTAAAGGATAAAATAAACATGAAAAAAAATATTTTTACATTTTATTAATTATGACGGCTTTACTTCATCACCTAGTGATATAGAAAGACAAGACAAAAAATTTACTTATAGTGAAACTCATCATTAGTGGTAGTTGCTGTAAATTCATATTCCAAGTGGACTTCAAGATCATTTCCGTTTACCTCATCCCTGGAACCTGCCGGCTCGCTGCTCCTGCCTCACTTGTCTGATAGATATGTGGATGGGGTGGGGTGATCAGAGCTGCTCTATGAGTCATCACTGGTCCCTTTTGTTTCTTGTTTCCAGAGACACTTCAGGTAGAATCAAAGGTTCTCCTCTTCCCATCTGGGGCTTGTCTTGAGGCTGCCCTTCAGTGCCCACTGCAAAGCATCCCCTCTGGTCTTTGATTCTCCAGCACACCCAGAGATGAGCCCCTTCTTGGCCCTTCACCCGCCTTGCTTCTGCTTAGCACTCCCTACTTGTACACTGAGTCTGAAGTTTTCAGGCTGTGAAGGGCTGGGCAGCACCTGGCGCCCTTGGACACGGCTGGGGCCCAGAGCCAGCCCCGCACAGTGCTCCAAGAGCATCCTCCACTGCACTCTCATTTGCACAACACACACCCCTCCTAGTAAGTCCTTTCCTTCTCCAAAGCACATGGCCCCCTTCCCTTCTCTTTCCTTTTCCAGGAACCTAGTCTTTTCCTAGCCCCCAACCTCTCTTCCCCACCTAGAGGAATAAGGGGAGAAGCTCCCTCAGATGTGCATGAGGGCATTCACGCAGGTGGCACCACACTGGACTTTCCACCTACTAATCATACTTCGAGAGAAAGCGAGTCACAAAGCTGCTCTGTGACAGTGACAGAATTTAAAGCTGACCATTTCAATTTGAAGCCTAGATCACTCCAAAGCCCACACTGTTTCCACTGCCTCAAAAGTAGGGAATGACTAAAGTTCATACTTACGTTCTGTGTTCCTATACATGCACATAAATACACACATGTACACAGTCATACAATGTAACTGGATACAGGATCCCTGGGCAGATAAAGGGCAGAATTGGGTAAAGCTGACACACCCCAGAAGAGTCAGGGGTCCCACATGGACTACCAAGCTGGGAGCCTGGAGCAGGCAGCTTCCTTTGCCCACACCTAAGACCTGCTCTCAGCAGTGAGCAGAGAAGAAGGGTGCACCCACTCACAACACCCTGCCAAAACCAAGAATTAAGCGTCAGGATTGTCTGCTCTTGACGCATCTGTTTGGCCTCTGAAGCAACAGCACTTACCCTGGCCTTGGACAGAAAAGGTTCCCATTTAAAGAGAAATTGGATTCCTTGTCATGGTGATAATGACCCGAATACCAAGCAGGGACCTTCTGTGCCAGTCACCAAGCCTGAGGGAATCAACTCAGTGAGGAATTTGTGGTCCTTCTCTATCTACATGACTGCGCAACTGGCAACCAAGTGCAAGTTTCAAGAAGGAGAGGGGAAAAAGCAGCAGGACAGGACTTGGCTACCCTCTCCCTAAGCAGGATGGGAGGTGCCATTTAAATAAAATTCTACACTCCCTTCGCTCCCTCACACCTCATGGGATCACCAGGCCCCATGCTCAGAGCGGGGAGTGGGAGGATCTCAGCATCAAGATAATGAAGATGACTCTGACCATGAAGACAGTAGCACCCGCCATTTACCCTCTACATACTTCATGCCAAGAAGTGTCCAAGACACATTTAAAACATTATCTCAACTCACCCAATATTCCTATGTGGTTGCAGTTAGACTACCCTACAGACAAGGAAACTGAGGCTCAGAGATGTTTGGTAACTATCCTAAGTTCACACTGCCATTGAAGGGTGGGGCCAGGATTTGAGTCCAGATCTGTCTGGCTCCAAAGGCCATGAACTGAGCTACTACTCTAGGCACCTCAGGTTGGAAACCAGAGAAAGGCCACACTTGTACAATGCATTTGTTATGAAGTGCTTTGACCCAACAAATATTTAGGGCCAGTCATTCACTTCCTGGTAGTGTCATTTCCTCCACCTATTCATTCAGTAAATGCAAACTGACCATATACTATGTGTCAGGCACTGTTCTAAGTGCTATGGATACAGCCATAAACAAAACAAGTTCCTGTTCTGTAAAACTCAGAATATAATAAGGGAAGTTAGATAACAAATATATATATATATATTAAATATAATATATATATAATCAGCAGTGATAACAACTGTAAGAAAAAATAAAGCAGATGAAGATGGCTAGTGATAGAGAGGGAAAGTTGGTATTTTGGATGGATGACCACCCTAAAAAGGTCACATTTGATCAGAGACCGGAAAAAGTAGGAAATCAAATCATGCAGAAATTTGGAAGAAAAGCATTTCAGACAAAGGGAATAGGTAACACCAAACCCTAATGGTGGAGGCCAATTTTACCAGGGCTGTTAGGTCCTCAAGCCTGTTTGCCCTTTTGCTACTTTCCAGGACTATGGTATCTTATTTTACAATGAGCAAAACAGAGGCCTAGAATCATAAAGTTACTCTACCCACTGGTTTTGACAGAAACAGCAAAAGGAAATACAGTACTCTTACTGTGTTGACTTACATGAGCTTTTTTATCTTCACAATGGCTCTAAAAAGTAAATATGTTAAAGTTGTGTTCTGCTACCTCCAAATCCTAAGGTCTTTCCACCATACCGTGTAGAAACGATCAGTGACTACAGATTAATGTCATGTCTTCCTTCGTAAAAGCTAAGAGCACCTGGAAACCAGATCTTTAGGTCTTCAACCATCCAGTCATCAATCCATCTATCACATTCATCAGATCTTAGCTGAAAGCTTCCTGTGTGCTGGGTTTGTGCTGGGCACTATGAAGAAACAGTGATGAGTAGAATAAACATGGCCCCTCTTCCCAAGGATGCCATTTTGCAAGGCCAGATAAGGGGGCAGCTGCTATGGCAAACATCTTCAGCATGGCACACACTCTCTCATGGTCCTTCCAGCCCTAAGTCAATGTCGGCAGAAGGAAAATGAGTCCTGAATCTGGTCCTCAATCAATTTTGAACCACCAAATGGGGTTCCTTTTCTACTTCTGCCCACACTCACCTCTACTCTGCTGTGCAAAGTCCACCTGGTTAACAGAGACCTGATTTTCAAGCTGAACTCTCCACTAACTAAAGTTGAGTGATCAAGGTAACTAATATCCTATTGCTTCCAAAGAAAGGAAATTCCAGAGACTCCATGGGGTGGGTCAAGCCATTAGAAAAATCCAGCATGGTTTAGAGAGCCAGGCAAAGGTCTAACCAGTTCCCACTTGGTCCAAATAATATGCCTGTCAATAAGCCCACCATATCCTCCACCTCCAGAAGAAATTCTCTACTAGTTTGACAGAAAATGCAAGAGGACATAACTGATAAAGTGACATTTGAGCAGAGACCTGAAAGGAATTCAATTCTGACAGGTGTGGCCAGAAATCTGTCTCTCAAATTCTCCTATAGTGGAATATAACTCTTAAACCCAGTGGATCAGTGGATCCAGGGACAGCAAACAGACGAGACATGAGTCTGGTTGGGGACATATTCAGAAATGGGCCTGTCAGGTCCCCATTTTCCCCACCCAGGAAAATTAAAGGGGGTGATTGGAAATCAAAGACAAAAGGATGGCAGAGGAGAAGGGTGTTATACTGCAGCTGAAATCCACCTCCCCCAACCTTAAGGGCTTCTCCTTCGGTGTCAACAAATATGCAACCAATTAATGTAATTGCAGAGTTATTTATGGTGCCCAGCAAAGTGCAGCTGGATCCTAAAAGACAAGATTGGAAGCAGAGAAAAAAGCTCTCTCAGTTTTTGGTGTGTGGTTTTGCTGGTTGAGTTTTGGGGGCCTTCCTCCCTCCCCTTCTTTCAGATGTTTCAGTCAACTTGTGGTGTCCATGTGTCTGGTGGTCATGGCCCCTTCCAGTCATTTGCAGGTGTTCCTGCCTGGGGTGGAGGGGAGTGAAGGGGAAGTTAAAGGTCTTCTGATTTCAAACTGTGACCTGACATGGAAGACTTCAAGGTTTCCCACTCCAACTGCACCCCTGTCTTAATCCTCCTTCATTGACCCTTTCCATAACAACCACCACCAAAAACTGCAGGGAGAGACCCTTTCCGCATAGGTCTCTTCTGTGATTGTTTAGAGTGGCAGCTGTGTTGCCATTCAGCGCCCTGAACAAGACAGGTTTTAATTAGAGTTATTGAGGGGTTTGAATTGGCACAATTAGGGCCATCATTAATGGGGTCTCCATGTGTTCTTTTGAACAGTTTGGCCCTATTTTTTGTCCCAGGGCAGGAGGGGGTTGCAGCTAATGAAGTTGGAGAGTGCAAATTATCTCAGCAAAGCAGGGCAAATGGAAACCACCCAGGGAAGGGAGAGACACTCAAAGGAAAGAAAAGAAAAAAGCAGTTACATATGGTAGAGATGCATGCACAGTCTCACACACTTATTTTTGTGTCTTCGTTTTTAACAGTGTCCTTTTAGAAGGAAATCACAGTCACTAAATACGAATTATTGGCTTGAAGAAAAAACAGGAAAGAGGTATGTATTATACCAAGCCAAAGTAAAGGTATTTTTGGGGGAGGCATTATGCACATGTGCTTTTATGTTTACCCAAAAGCTTTTGGGCATATAGAAAAAGGGAAAGACACAAAGACAAATTTCAAATATTACAAGTCTTCACCCAGCTCTTGGTCAGCTTTTCCAGCCAGCTGTAGGGCTTTGGTTCAGTCTGAGCCATTGGTCCTGCACCAGGATGCTTCAAAGCATTGTCTAAAGTGTTTGATGTCCATAAAGTCCCTGTTTCAGCCACAATTGACCAGGAGACTTGGGTAGGAATGGTAAAAGCAAGCATTCTGATAAAAGAAGTAAAACTTTGAAAGGTTCATTTCCTGTGCCTACTCAGACTTCATTATTCAGGTTTACTTGAATAGACACAAGATAAAATGCCAATCTGCCTGTAAATGTAAGCAGCCTATGTTAGACGGGAGCACAGGACATGTTCACTTCTACAAGCTCTGTTTCCTTCATGGTGTCTGTGAGATGTAAAAAAAATGGGGAGGGGGAACCCTAACTAACTCTCATCTGAAGTGTTGCTGCATTTTTACTATCCTGATGTCTAATTTCCCTTCTCTCCAGACACCCGTTTCTCTCTCCCTGACATTCTCTCGTCCTTACCCTCTCTGCTGTCTTGAGATAGCTCCATTCCTAAGTCTCTGAGCCCCAATCAAGCACAGGCTTAATGAAGCACAACCCCGGGAGGGGTGCTAGGGATGAGCATGCAGCTTAAGAGGCGCTGATGCCTCTCTGGATCCAATAGTCTGTCTTCCAGAGGTGTCTTTGGTGAATGGCATGTCTAGCAACGAATCGATTCACCCAGGTACAGAGGAAGAATGTCCAATATGGGACCAACGGGAAAACCAATATGGTGGAGCCCAGTTATAAATCAGTTATCTACAAGAGAATGAGGCAGCTGAACTGAAAAAGGCCTCAGTTCAGTGTCGCCACAAAGTCTGGGGCTGGCTTTTGGTGGCCTGGGTAAGCTTTGGGGACTGGGGAGTGGAATTAACTATTCCATAGACCAAAGCTATAGCAGGGACAGTAGAATAAGGAGGTAGAGGGAGGGTCACACCTGTTTCAGCCAAGAATGAAAATCAGGTTGAACTCTCTTCCCCAGATGGTTGGCCAGCAGGAAGATAGGTGCCTGCATCAAAATTCTCTCTGTATGTATTTCAGTGTCAGGCTGAGGCTCCATTTTTTCAGGCATGCTGTCCCCTTCCTCCATGCTGCCTTCCCCAGCACTTTCCCTGCTGCCTGAGCTCTTCCCAGAGCAAAGGGTGTTCCTGTGTCTGGCATAGTGAAGGGAAGATGGGACTGGCTCTGCCTGAGCTACAGCATAGTCTTGGCCTGGAGAAACAGGAGAGCAGTTGGAAAGACCATGGCTACTTTTAGGCAATCCTAGCCTCTAGACTCCTACACACCTTTGGGTCCTTACACACTGACAGTTTGCCCTTATCTGATTCACTGCCTCATCTTCTGCCACAGGCCTCACCCACCACAGGGATGAACTTTAAAAGAATCTGACACAGCAAGTCAACTGGTTTCCCCAAAAGATGAAGTTACTGAGCGACGACACAAATGCCTTCTTGGGAAGCCTGCCAGGTGCTTTAAAACAGTGGCTATCGCTAGGGGCAACCCCCAAACACCTCAAGGCAAGGCGGGGCGGGGAGACATTTGACTGTGTTTGGATACCTGTTTGGTGACCATATCTGGAGGGCAGAGCCCAGGGATGTTATTAAACGCCCTACAATGCACAGAACAACCCCGGCAAGGAGAATGAGTCGGGATAAAAATGCCAACAGTGCCAGGCTCGGGATACCATGCTACACAGTCAGACACCCCTGGTTCAAACTCCAGCTCTGCCATTCCCCAGCGATTGTCGCAAGCGAGTGACCTCCCCAGCCTTGATCGTCACATCTGTAAAGCAACCTCAATGCAAGGGTGCAGGAAACGCTCATTTTTTCCTTTTTTTTTTAAACTTGATTAGAATTACTGAAACAATGTGGCATTTGGGCCATCACGAATGAAGTCTTCCAGGCCTCAGACAGTCTTTTCCACTTGCAGCTGACCCCTACCTCTTTCCTGGGTGCACCGCTCCCCGGAAACTGCAAGTCTGGGGCGCCGAAGCCCTTTGAGAGAAGCCTCAGAAGACCGCATCCCCTTCGGAGTCCCAGCAACGCAGGAGAGCGGGACCCTGGCCGCCCGTGGCCAATTGCCCGGCGGCCCTGGCTGCGGCCCAGACCCGCCGGGTGGGCGGCCTCGTTTCCGGTGGCCGTGGACTGGAGGACCCCGAACTTAGCTTTGGAACCGTGCTGCGGCCCAGCGTCAATTAGCGCAACCTGAAAAATGAGCGCAGCCACTCTCTGGGGAAAGGCAGGGCGCCCCCGGGCAGGCCTGGGGTTGCTGCCCCGTTCCCCCTATTGTGCCTCCAACAAGGGCGTTCTATTGAAGAGAGCAGAGTGCGTCTAATGCAGTTATCCGTGTCCACCCCATCGGGCCGCGGGCTGGGGGCGAGGCGCGCAGCTGCCGCAGCCTCACACGCTCGCAACAAAGGAGCGCGCCGTGGAGAATTTGCTCCCCTTTGAAGGGCTCATCTGGTTTCCATTTTTGAAAGGTTCCCCAATCTTCCCTTCCACCCAGCCTCCGCCCCATCTTCGCCTCTCCCATCCCTCCTCTGCTTTGCTCCAGCTGTGCCCCTAGGAGGAGAGCGCCCCACTGTACCCCGCGGTCACCGCTTCACCTCAGCACCAGGCAGGGCCACAAGTAGGGGCCCTCAATTAGCTAGGCAGACACATCTGGGTTCCTGGCCAGCCTGAACCACCTTCCCGGGCCTGAGTCTCAGTTTCCCCATATTTATTTATTTATACGTATTTGTTTTTTGTTGTTCTGTTTTGTTTTTGGAGACAGGGTCTTGTTATGTAGTTCAGGCCGAACTTGAACTCACTCATATAGAACAAACTGGTCTCAAAATCACTGGCAATCCTCCTTCCTCAGCCTCCCTAGTGCTAGGATTATAGGCACACCAGGCTGCCCATCTTTAAAATGCAAACTTGATGTTTTTTTAAACTCTGATGCTCTGTGAGTTAAAGAACTGATTTGTAAAACATGCAGCAAGTACATAATAGAATAACTGAGAAAATTTAAATTACTTTTAATATCACAGTAGAGACACCAGCATCAACTTTCTAGAATGTTTTCTTCTAGTTTTGTTTTGCTTTGTTTTGCTTTGCTTTGTTTTTGGAGACAGGGTCTTGCTCACCATGTTGCCCAGGCTGGCCTCAGACTTGCTGTAATCCTCCTGCCTCAGCCTCCCAAATGATGGAATCACAGGCATGCAGCACCATGACTGGTTCTTCTAGTTTTTTTTTAATATGTATGAAAATTCATATGCAAAGTTATTAATTGGGACCACATTGTGTATATGGTTCTATTTTCTGCTATTATTTATATCTGGAAACTTTTTCTTATGTTCATAGTCTTTGAAAATGTAACATTTTTTAACAGCCACAAAATACACCACCATGGACTTGTACCATAATTGATTTAACTGATTCCTTGGTTTTTGGCCACTGAGGTTGTTTTGCCATTTGCTTGGGGGATAGCTGGGTTTTTTTTCTCCACATTATAACTTACGAGGCAGTTTTTTAGATAGAATCCTCAAATGGCTGCCCAAGTTGACAGCCAGGCCTAAACCCCTGCCTCCTCTGCCCCCCATAAATCAAAGCACAAAGCAGGCACTTCCACCTCTTCCGAGGGCTGCCCTGGAGGCGAAGGTCATCACTGGCTGCCGGACACCCCCAGGCACCTGCAAGCTGGAAATTCGCTGTTTCAGTCACAGCCCTTGTAAATGACAGCCTTGGGCAAAACATAAACCTCAGAGTCCTACCACTACACAGTGAAGATACTATTACATCCACCTTAGAGGGCTGTCCTAGGAACTAAATGGAACAAGATAAGCAAGGTGCTGAGCATGTGACTGGAACAGCTGCCTGGATGTCCCATTTGATAACTGCAACACTGGACATTTCTCAATGTCTCATTTTCTTCACCTGTAACATAAGGAGTTCAGAGGATTTTCTTTCTTTTTTTTTTTTTACTCTACTAGGAATTGATCCCAGGAGCCTTCACACTGAACTACATGCCCACCCCTTTCTTTTATTTTGAGACAGTCTTGCTAAGTCACTAAGTTGCCCAGGTGAGCTCCAATTTACAATCCTCCTGCCTCAGCCTCTCAGAGTGCTGGAATTATACCAAACCTACTAAGGATTAAATGCAGTCATATATAAGAAGTACACGAAACTGCCTGATACATACTAAGTGCTCAACAAAGGGACTTCTTATCGTGTGCCTGCCTGGCCTGTTTGCAAAGAGTTAGGTGAGCTCTGCCAGGAACTCCTTTTCTCCTTCTCCCAGGACTACTGTCTTCCAAGCCCTGTCAACACCAGTTCTTCCCTTCAACCTCAGGCCCTCAGAGAGCAGGAGCCTAAAGGAGATGCTGAGCTCCAGCAAAAGCCAAGGCTGCAGAGAGATCTTCCTGGATTGCTCCACACTCCATCTGCTCACCAGCCTCTGCTTCTAGGACGTGGCATTCCCTCTGGTGTAGACAAGTGGACAGGATGGGCAGAGGAAATGCCTTACTGTGATCTTTAATCTCCTCTCCTGCCTTCTCGGGATTTTCTGTTCATTTGTCCAGAGAAGAGTGCCGTCAGTAGCAGCCACAAGTGACTGAGTCCCTAAGTCCTAGAGAGTGTTAGGAAGCATCTGTGATTATCAACCCATTGCACAACCAAGGACAAAAATTGAGTCAGATGCTTAAGCAACTTGCCCCAAGTGGTGAAAGAGAGATTTTACTGCATTCACGTCTGACCACAATGGCCTTCTCCTCCCAGAGCACCACATGGCTCAGGTTCTGTTATCTTTGAAGTTAAGATGACTCTAGAGTCACCTTCCCTGGAGCAAATGTCCTAAGGAACCAAAAAATGAGAGAGTACTTGAGGGAGGGTTGCTAGATTTAACAAATAAAAATAAGACATCCAATTAACTTTGAACTTCTGAAAAACAATGACTAAGTTTGTAGTATATTCCCATGAAATATTTGGGACAGGCTAAAAAATTTCCACTACTTATCCGAAATTCTAAGCTCACTGAGTAGTCTCATGTTTTATCTGGCCCTGATTTGGGAACTCCGTTACATTCCCCACGAGTCTGTTCAGCCAATAGGGGGCGCCTCTTATACAGCTCAGGGGTTAAGCGGTTTGTCTAGGACCACAAGGCTTGAACTTGAGCCACTCACAGCCCCAGTCTCCCAGGCCTCCTAATATTATTACAGCGCCCAGCAAAGTGGGCATCACAGTTCAAGGGAGTGTCTGTGCTTTTTAGTGCACCATTCGACCGCACTGATATAAGAAAAACGTCAGCAGCATGCGAAATTTCCAGTAATATAACCTAAAAACCATCTCTTAAGATTTGTTAAAATCCTTTGATTATAAGTGACAGAACCCTTGACCTAAACTAACTTAGACTAGAATGGAATTGATAGCTTATGTCACCAGTAAAATCACAGTGACCTCAGTGATTGGGGAATGTCAAAGGAGCACAGTAGCCAGCTGAAAGGTCTCCCAGTTGGAGCAACAAAACAAAGTAGCACTGTGTGATAACCCAAAGTATTAAAAAATCTAGGAGCCTATACTTACATAAGTAAATGAATAAACAAACATGAGGAAAGAGAGAAATTTCTTATGCAGAAGAATGCCAAACAAGTCAGGGGCTGCACCTGCAAAAGGAAGAAACGTAAATCCCACTGGTTAAGAATGGATTGCACATGGTGGCTTCTTTCCAAACAGTGCAGAACAGTAGGGGTTGTAGAAAGAGTAACATTATCATGGAGAACCCTGACCAACCCTGCTTGAGCCATGTGACCAGGGTCCACATCACCAGTGACAAGTAGCATGTAGCCTGATATGATGTGATGAGAGTGGCGCTTTATTTATATGGTCTTCCTCCAAAAACATACAACCCCAATCTAATTAGGAGGAAAAACATACAAATCCAAATGGAAGGGCATTCTAGGAAATTCCTCTGGTCCCATAGGCTAGCAACATGGCAGCAACACCAGAAGCACCACATCCTCTCTGGTCAGAGTTGAGCAGGAAGGGGCAGCCACCTTCCTCAGGTCCCAGGAAATCTCTTTGTGCCTCATTGCTTCTGGTTGAACCACATGCTTAATCACTGGAACCAGAGGAACCCAAAGCCCTGATGGCCTTACACCTGTCACCTGCTTCAGCTCTGAGTCAGAGGCTGACTAGAGCAGGAGGGACACCCAAAACCTTGGGGTTTGTTATGTGTAATGAGTGAATGGATGTTTGGTTGACAAAATGACCAATGTACCCATGCTCCCTTTGACATTGTTGGTGACACTGTTGGCCCATTCTCTGTTTACTACCCCTACTTATCAAAATAGTTGGTTACTCGGTATCTGTCCACCAATTTTTACAACATTCAAGAAGCGCCAACATCAAGGAACTGCTGTCCAAATAGAGCCCTAGAGCTAATGCAGCACAGCTGGATGGGCAGGGCCATGAGTTGCCAGACCAGCCTGACATCTTTTTTGGTCTTCATCTTGAGGGCTCAAGAGGCTGATCTAACCCCTGTGAGGATAGATGGGACAGAAAACCCAGAGGGTCCCCCTCCAAAAGAACCAACCCAAAGACTGAATCAGAGGTCAGGAAATCTCCAGATATCCTAGTAATATCTGACCACTAAGCAAGTCTATGCCTGCGCTCATCTGATTCCCACTATAGCACCTTGCTCTCGGTATTATCCTCACTTTGGAGGTGAGGAAACTTGTCCAAGCTTAAATAAACTCACTCAAGGTCACAGTGGCAAATCATAGAGCTGGGATCTGCTCCTGGGCTCTGGATCCAGAATCACTATACTGGAAACCATTATTGAAAACAATAACGTAGGGCTAGGGATGTAGCTTAATGGTAGAGCACTTGCCTAGCACATGAAAAGCCCTGAGTTCAAACCCCAGCCCTACCCCCACACACATACAATTATAATAGGAAAATGACTCCAAAACACAGATAATGCTCAATATCCAGTTCTTACCCTGGTTTTTTAGGCCTTCCTTTGATTAGAATATCACTTAGATTTTTAGCCTCACTTCAAGTGCCTGAAACTTACATGGATTAAAAAAAAAAAGTAACTCATTTCTCCCTCTAAAAAATAATACAGAGCCAGGCAGGGTAGTGCACACCTGTAATGCTAGTTCCCCCAAGGCTGAAGCAGGAGGACTGTAAGTTCGAGGCCAGCCTGGACTACATAGCAAGACCCCGTCTCAACACGATATATAGATAGATAGATAGATAGATAGATAGATAGATAGATAGAGATAGATAGAGATGGATAGATAGATAGATTAGACAGATAGATACATAGGTAGATAGATACACAGATACATACATAGATACATAAACAAGCCAGGGAGAAGGACTGAGCAGACTACCTGAAGAAAACATAGATTCAAGACAGAGAGTTCAGTCGACATTTGTGTGTTGTACTGAGGTACTTTAGAGCCAATTTGAGTTTTTTGTTGTCTAAGCCCTTCACCCATTTGCAAGTCCTGCCTGCTTCCTAGCTTGGGGCCCCTAGAGATGTTAAGAGTGAGGTACCCCTCACCAGGCAGAAAAATCCCTTGCCAGGACACTCAACGTGGCACAGGGCCCTTAGCTGAGAATAGATGTGGGAACCTGGCACCCACCTTCTTTCAGGGAATCCCATGGGTCCACTGTTGACCTTCAGCAGTGAAGAGGTCACTGTTACAGCCTTGAGTTCTCAGCAATCCTCAGAAAGAAACTTGTTCTAAACCCAGCTCCCTGTCTTTCCCCTGAACACGCACAGAACACAGACCAACTGCGGCCAAAGCCACCCATCCCAAGACCAAGAATTCATCTCCTCCCCAACCCCCGGCCACTTTCCGAGTCAGAGACCCTGGCCCTCACCTCATTGCCTCATCAGTTGCAGCTCCTCCAAAGCCTCTAACTGCACATCAGTAATTCCATCTCTAAGCCATTGGACAATGGCCGACTTTGTGTTTCCGAAACTAGTAACCATAGGCTGCCAAAAACAGCCAAGAACCAACTCCCACCCCAACCTAAGGATAAAGCCTCCGCTCCTGGGATTCCTGAGGGCCCCATTGGTTCTAGAGTCATGGGAGAGAGAAGAGGAATGGGAGCAGCACCTTTGTGCCTAGAGAGTCCCACCAAGGCTGAGAAGAGAAGACAAGAAAAACAGGACCGGAGATTTAGCTCAGTGGAACAGTACCTGTCTGGCAAGTATGAGGTCTCAAGTTTCAGTTCGATCCTAAGTACCAAAAAACAAAAAAAAGAAAGACAGACAGAAAGACAAAGGAAGCTGCACATGCAGCAGTCCCAGAGCTTCATGTAAGTACCACGTTGACCAGAGTGCCTGGCACACAGACAGCATCCACAACAAAAATAATTATCTATACTACCTTCCAAAATTTAGTGGTACCTACTCTAAGTGAATCATTCCAGCATCCAGCTGTGGCTGGGCAGGGGCCTTGTCCCTACCCTACACACTCTAGGCCTCTGTTTTTATATTTGCTAGACAGCTTGGGAAAGGAATTTGGGGTCCTCAAGTGAAAGGTGTTCTGGTAACTCAGCATCTCTGAACTCGCATCTCAGTAACCCTTCAATTTCACACGACAGCCCTGATGTCCCTCCCACAGCAGTCAGAGGGAGACCTCAGTGCTGATGCAGGAGGGTCTGCTGGCCCAGGCCTGCAGCCACGCCTGGAGCAGAAGTGAGGGCAGGCCTCTGGGCATTCCCTCCAGCCTCCCTGCCAGCTGGCTCTCAGCCTCTGTGGACAGCAGGCCCCAACTTTGCCCCCAGGCTGTATGGGCCTTGGCAAACTTCCTCATTATTAACAATCCAGCCTTGCTTTCCAGAGGCCTATGGCTTGACTGTGGATCAGGCCAGTGGCAGGCAGCTCTTGTGCGTGCGCGTGCGTGCGTGCGTGCGCACACACACACACACACACACACACACACACGCACATGCAGAGTTCAACACGCTGTTCTCGGCCGCTTGCCATGTGCCAAGCTCCAACACCCTCAGCAGTTTCTCAGCTCCAAACCAGGCCCGGGAGCAGGGCCTCAGTAGAGGGGCCTCTCCCACTCTCGCTTGCTTTGCTTGTGTGAAAACAGCCAGGACTGGCCCCAGCCGCTCACACCTGCACACTCCATTCTTCCCGGCTGTTTACACATTGTCATCCGCAATTAATGCTTTCCCAGGAACTGCCGCGGCTGACTGCCCCACCGCTGCACAGGGACCCCATTCGGAGCCCTTGTGTCTGTTAAATTGAGCATGGGGCCCTGTGATTAAATTAAGGTTTGTGGCTCTGGCCCTCTGCTCACACTCCCCGCCTCCCTCCAGCTCTGCCTTGCTTCTGCCGCCTCCTTCTCTCCCTCCCTTCTTCCTGCCCCCACTTCTGCTTTCCTGGTCTATTCATCACTGGGCCCCTTTGCAGTTTGATGGGAGGAGGTGCCAAGGGAAATGGCCTGGCCTCTGGGCAGGGAAGAAAAGCAGGGATCTGTGTTTACAACAGGGATAAAAGGGGTGTGTGGACCCGTGATGAGAGGGTTCTGGGGGAAGGACCAGTGCTGGAACCGCATAGAACAGGTGATGCAGGGCCTTAGCTAATGGACCCTTTGGTCCCTGGAAGCACCATGGTAGACTGGCCAGGAGCAATGACTCCCAGGTAAGACAGACCTCGTCTCGGTTATGACTTTGGCCTTCCATAACCATGGAAATTTGTGTGTGTGTGTGTGTGTGTGGTACTGGGGATCAAACTCACAATCTTGCACCTGCCAGGCAGGAGCTTAAGCCACTGAGCCAAACTCCCAGCCCTAACTGTGGAAATCTTAATCAAGTTTAACCAACCTGATTGGTTTCTCTGAGTCAGTGAAGGAAATAGAATGAGCAAGGAAATGGGCAGCAAAGGACAAGTTACCTTCAAGGGAGAGAAAGTAGCCTTGGATGGCCAGACTTCAATCTTTGATAGTCTGGTGACCACTGAGATTCATGAAGGTCATGCAATCTAGAGATAGGGCCCAAGGGGTGAAGGGTTCTATGTGTCAGCTGCAAGGCTTAGGCTTATTTCATTAACGCTGTGTTTTAGGACATGTGGGGGAGTCTTTTCAAAATTCAGATTCCTCTAGTTCCAATTTCACAGGGCCAGGTCCTCCCAGGAATCTGTCTTTTAACAGGCATCCCCAGTGGTTTCAGTGTATGGGACTGAAGCACAGTCAGGAAGGTGTCAGATGGTCAGCCTATAATTTTCTTTTCTTTTTTTTTTTATTTTAGCGAAGAAAAAAACAGAAAAGAAGACATATAAAACAAAAACAACAAGCAAAAGAGACAAACAACTAGAGTAAATACACTACAGTAACATTGCAGGTTTACAAAATCGGATGACAGAAACTTGACAATGCTTGCAATATTGTGCATGGTTATCTTTAAAATGGTTACTTACATTAACAGATATAGACATGTAAAATTAATCTAATCATATGAGCATTAACTGTTCTTTCTCAACAACGAATAGATTCAACAGTGTGTTCATTCTAGTTATCTTACATATACATATATACAGGTTTATATCATTTCCTCTTCCCTTTTCTCTTTCCGCCTTTTCCCTTCCCAGTTACTCTTGCTCTTTGAGCTGTTCTTCACCCTTACGTAGTATTTATTATAGATTTTGGATCATATATACTTTTCCGTTTCTTACACTAGGGAGACAATACGGTATTTACACATATGGGTTTGATTTATCTCACTTACAAGTATGGTCTCAAGTTGTGACCATTTATTTACAAAAGTCTCAATGCAACCTTTCTTAATACCTGAGTAGTACTCCATTGTATAAAAATACCACATCTTTTTTATCCATTCTTTGATTGATGGGCACTTGGGTTGTTTCCAAGATCTGGCTATTACAAATTGGGCTGCTATAAACCTAGGTGCACAGATATCACTGTGGTATGATGTTTTCAGTTCTTCTGGGAAAATGCCCAGAAGAGGGATAGCTGGGTTGAATGGGATCTCTAATCATAGCCTATTGAGGAATCTCCACACTGACTTCCATAGTGGCTGCACCAGTCTACACTCGCACCAACAGTGGAGAAGAGTTCCTTTTTCCCCACAGCCCCTCCAGCATTTGCTGTTGGTTGATTTTTTAATCTTGGCCATTCTTTCTGGAGTGAGATGGAATCTCAACGTTGTTTTAATTTGCATTTCCCGAATGACCATTGATGTTGAACATTTTTTCATATATTTATTTGCCATTTGTATTTCTTTCTCTGAGAAGTGTGCATTCATCTCAGATGCCCATTTTTGGATTGGGTCCTTGAATTTTAGGGGCCTGATTTCTTTTAATTCTTTCTATGTTTTAGATAGAAGTCCTTTGTCTGATGAACAATTGGCTAAGATATTTTCCCAGTTTGTGGGTTTTCTTTCACTCTGTTGGAGATTTCCTCTGACATGGAAAAACTTTTTAGTAGGATGAGATCCCACGTGTTGATTCTGGGAAGTGTTTCCCGTGCTATCTGATTTTTGTTCATGAACTCTCTGCCTACTCCTATGTCATCGAGATTTTTACCTACTCTGTCTTCTAGTAAGTTTAGTGTCTCTGTTTTTACAATCAAATCTTTGATCCATTTTGACTTTATTTTAGTGCATGGTGATAGGCATGGATCTAGTTTTAGTTTACGGCATATAGAAAGCCAGTTTCTCCAGCACCATTTGTTAAAGAGGCTGTCTTTCTTCCAATGTACATATTTGGCCCCTTTGTCAAAGATGAGGTGGCTGAGTGTGTTTGTAGTTCTGGCTGTATCTTCTAATCAATTCCATTGATCTTCAGGTCTATTTTGATTCCAGTACCATGCTGATTTTATCACAGTAGCTTTGTAGTATAGTTTCAAGTCAGGGATTGTGATGCCTCCTGCCTTCCTTTTGTTGCCCAGAATTGCCTTTGCTATTCTAGGTCTTTTCTGGTTCCAGATGAATTTCAGGAATGCTTTCTCTAGCTCTGTGAGGTAGGCA